>CAUYSK010111188.1:0-14003 GCA_963575035.1 Avahi laniger
ATGGGCAAGGTAAAGAAGCTGGATAGATTCCGCATGAATTAAAGGAGCATCAGAAGAGAAATCGTCTCGAAGCTTGCCTTTCTTTGCTGTCAAGACATAAAGACGAACCACTTCTATACCGTATTGTCATGCGTGATGAAAATGGATTCTTTTTGAAAATTGCAAGTGTTTGACACAATGGTTGGATAAAGATGGACAATCGGAGGCACAGCCTCTGCTTCAGCCTGTGGCAACAGCGACGAAGGCGTTTTGCAGCCTGAGGACGACCTGGAGACTTGTGCATGGCCTGGACCAGTCTCCAGGCAACGCCGCCACTGCCTCAGCTGTTCTGTGAGCCCCCCTGGCTTCCTTCTCTGGCGTCTGTTGTGTCGGGAACAGCTCAGCGGCCACGACATGTGTCCCACGTAAGAACTTGCTTAAGCCTTCACGGCAAGCTGATTTCCAAGGCCTCTTCGAAGTCCGAAATGCCGATTTCGCTAGACAGCTATCCCGTTCTCTCACTTACCCCCGGCCTTCTAACGAGGAGGCCGACATCGCCCTGTGCCGTGGAGGTGAGGATGGGGTTGCAAACTGCCCCAGGCCACGGGTGCCCGTCCTGCCTGCTCTGCGGTAGAGCTCACTGCCTGAGAATTGTTTTGACTGTGACATTAGAAAAACATTGGTGCTTCTTAATGTTTTCACAATCCTGGATTCTAAGCAATAAAATTCCCTCCAGGAAAGGAAAAAGAAAAGAAAAAAAGGCTTAAAGAGTAGAAGGAAGTGATTTAATCATATGTCAGAGGAATGAAGACTTTTTATTATATATGATTTTAATATCTAAAACAATACTCTATTAGAATGTGGATTTTAAAAGCATCAGGCCAAAAACGTAGAGTTTCCCAGTCACTCTCCTTCCTTGTATCAATATCCCGGGGCTTTGGTTAAACAGGTTTCTGTGCTGCAGATGCTGTATATTTCTTCCACCCGTCATTTCCTTTTGTGCCTCCATCCCTCCCTTCCCGGGACATGTGGGTGCTTTCAGACTGAGCTTCGGTGGCTCAGCAGGAGCCAAAAAGAAAGAGGGAAGAAGGGCGTAGACGACCCCGGGGGTGAGAACTTGGGATGACTCTGTGTGGGGCTGGCGCTAGATCGCCCCCTCTCAGAAACGCTTTCACCCCCTTCCTTTTCTCTCTCCCGTGCTGCTGACACCACAGCTGACCTGCAGCGCCGGTTTGAGCAGAGTCCAGTGTACTTCAGGCTCTCTCCTGCCCCAGGGATGCAGCGATTCCTCATCAGGGCCTAATGCGCGGTGAAGGGCTCTGTCGGACCCTAACTTGGGGGTGATCTTGCCCTTGGCCCAGGAGGCCACAGGCTGAGTGGATCAGTTTCCCTGGGAGGGCAAACGGCGAGGAGGTCTGGATACCCTCCCCGGTCCCGGTCTTCTCTGTTTCGGCTTGTTAATTACGGACGAGTTCCTAAAGCTACGCTTGGAAGTGGGGTATGGCTGTTGGTAAAAATAAAGAAGGGTATCGGATATAAGATTGGATGTTACGGGTTGAATGGGGTCCCTCAAAAAAGATTCTGAAGTCCTAACCGTCAGCACTTGTGAATGTGACCTTATTTGGAAATAGGTCCTTGCTGACGGTCCCATTAAGATGAGGTTGTTAGGGTGCTCCCTGACTCAATGTGACTGGTACCCTTAGAAAGGAGGGGGAATTTGGACCCTGAGAGATGTGCACAGAGGGGCACACCGACTATACGGAATGTCACCTACAAGCCAAGGAACGTCTGAGGCTACTAGAAGCTCAGAGAGGTGTGGAACAGACTCCCCTTGGCAGCCCAGAGGGAACCATCCCTGCTGGTGTCTTGATTTTGGACTTCCAGCCTCCAGAGTTGAGGGAGACAATGGAGTCCTCCTGTTTAAGCCACCGGCCTGAGGTCCTTTGTTATGGAAGCCCCAGGAAACCTGCACAACGGCAAAGTTGAGACTTGCAGGATGAGTAGGATTCCTTGAGGTGAACAGGGAAAACCTTCACAAGGCGAAGCGCTCAGGCCAAGGTGCTGAGGTGGGAGGGAGGCGTGCACACGTGAGCCACGCAGAGCTGGGGGGCCAGACCCTGAGAACGCCGGGCGGGGCCAGGCGGTGAAGCAGGCATGGGCAGGGATAAAACCTCCCCCACATTCTATTCTGATGACAATTGGAGGCAGCTCAAGAGTTTCAGTGGGGCAGGGGATGGGTAACACGATGCCAACTATGTAACAGTCTGGAAAGAGCATATTTGGAAGAGTTTTGAGATCCGACTGGGAAGAGGACAGGAAGGAGAGGCTGAAGGTAGGTATGTTGTTTGGAGGCTGTCCCAGGGGTGAGCTGGGCAGTAGGGTTGAGGGAAGGGGCTATGGTCTAGAGGTTAACAGGACCTGGGGATTCACTGGATTGGGAGGCTGAGGATCCAACCTCTAACTTGGGACCCCGAGAGAAGAATGGTGCCACTCAGAAGAGAAGGGGGACAAGTTTTAGGGGAATAGGGGTGATGCTGAATGTAGTTTGGATGTGTTGAATTCTAGGTGCCTTTGGGACTTTGGAAAGGAGAGAGTTATCAGTTGGGTCTGGAATTCAAAGGGAAGTTCTGGGTTGGGGATATAGTTGTCACTCAGAGGTGGCAATGACACCCAGGGATGTGGATGTGCCATTCAAAGGAAATGCATCAAGTGAGCAGAGTCGGGGGCTGAGGGTGGCCCTTGGGGACAATGATTCTAAGAGGTGGGCAAAAGGAGACGGAGCAGCCAGGAGGAGACCAGAGAACACACTGTATGGAAACGTTGTAACTACGTTGTAAACATGATGAGTATACAAGTATTATTTGTCAATTAAAAATAAACATTAAAAAGTCACACATGTAAGTTGCAGAGAACTTGAAAATATAAAAATGAATGGAGAGACTATGTTTAAAGAAAAAGCAAGGGGGAGAGCCAACAGTAGCAGAGACTTCAGCTTGTGTCCAGCTGGACGCTGAGGCGGTGCTGGCGGCTTCAGGACGGAGCGCGGGACGGTTTGGGGAGAGGGCGGGAAAGGAGAACTTGGAGCCGTCTCAGAGGGCTGTGGTTTCAAGAACTATGACTCCGCGGGGAAGGAAAGATCAGAGGATGACTGGAGGGGGCCCCAGAAGGAAGACCCTTTACAGAAGGAGAAAGTGACGTTTGTGCACAGGGGGAAACAGAGTCCGGAAGCGTGGACCCAGGGCAGTGGGCACTTTCCACTTGCCTTTCCTGGTGTGGAGACGAAAACAATCCCCTGTCCCCACCTTCATTTTTATTGTTGTTATTATTATTTTGCTCACGCAGGCTTAGATTTCTGTCACTGGATGTTTGTAAACAGGGCCAGGGAAAGGCGCCACCCTGCGTGGGCTCTCTTCTGACCTCGGACCCCAGGTCCAGCGCGTCGTCTTGAGTGGCCGCGCACGTCGGCTGCAAGGGGGGCCCCTGGCAGGGAAAGGCAGCCTTCGCCGCGGAGAGGGCTGAAGCAGCGTTAGGATCCGCAGGCATTTCGTAGATAATTACAGCGCTGCAGCGTAGCTGTCAGGATGTCGGCTTGTCAGAGAACTGCGTTGTTGTGATAAACCCTTGGTTGGCAGAGTCGTGGCGCATTATGTTGCCTGCCCAGAACACATCCTGTTTTCTCCTGGATTACGGGGTTTCACAGAGTGAGGGCTGACCTTGCAAAACAGAGATTTCAATTTTAAGGCCTGGCTTTTTCAGCCATTTTCCAATGAATTCTCAATACGAGACAATTTTTTTCAGAATTCAACAGCACTAACCCTTTGAGGCAGGGAGGCTGCTCTGACTTACCCGCCTTCCCTCCTCACGGCATCTTAGAGCGTCCCACAGCAGAGGGACTCAGTCATTTGCCGGAGACTCGCGTTTGTTCAGCGCAGTGCTTAGTGCCTTCACGCAGGCTGCCTCATCTAGCCGTCACGCCGTGTTTGCAATAGAAGTATCTTCTCATTTTTTTTCAGATGAGGAAGTGGTGTCTCAGAGAAACGGGTGACTTGTAAGTGAGAGAGCTGGGGTTCAGATCCAGCTATGTCTCTCTCTGTCTTCTCCCTTCCCACTTGCTCCGCCTGCTCGGCAGCTCGCGGGTCCAGATCCGTGCGAGGTCTGGGAGAGGACCCGTCACAGACACAAAATGTTCCTTGCGTGGGAAGAGGAGTCTCTCGCAGAACAATCTGATTTCATCTGCATAGTCGGAGGAGATTCTGGGCGTTATGTGCTTCAGGAACAGATCGCGCGGTGTCCTTTCAAGATGTTGCCGAAATTCAGAGAAAGGAGGAATCCCCGTGAGCCACTGCAATCAAGATGACTTCCTGGAAGAAGTGAAACTGGAACTTGGCTTTAGAGGATGGAGATAAATAGGCCATTTACAGCAGAAGAACTCTACGGGCAAAGTGAAGGACGGGGTACAGCAAAGGATTTCTGCAAGATGTTTAGGAGATTGGCGGGGCCACAGTGAAGATGAGACTGTCACCAGAGTCTGGTTAATCAGGTCAGTCGAGATTAGCTTAAGCCCAGTGTGGCAGGTTACAGGGAGCTACTGCAGAACAGGGAGCGTTTTCCACCCACCCATCCGCTCGTCCGTCCAACCCACAAGCACTCTAGGGGGGTCATTCCTGTGCCTGTCTGTTTGGAGGGTAGAGCTAAAACCTAAGGACAGCAAGCTGAAATTCTCGGAGGAACACGAGCACAGGAACTAGAAGGGAAAGGTCTACAGAAAAGAGGAAGCATTTTCTTATCCGTCTGTTGTACTTTGCCATCCATTCTTCAGGGTTTACCTCAAATGCCACCTCCTCCCACTGGCCCCTTGAGTGGCTGTGGTTTCTTATTCTTCAATTATATTAATAGTCACTTTTGAACATGGCTCATCCCCTCAGCTGGACTGCGGGCTCAGAAAGCAGAAGATGGGTCTTGTTCATCTCGTAAATGCGACCAGTTTGCAAAGCTATAGATCCAATAAATAATTTCTGAGTATCTATTGTGTGCCAGGCACGATGCTAGTTGCCAGAGGTGCATGCACTTTTGTTGGGTTGAGCTGATATAAAGAGAGAGGGTGAGACGCCTTGAGGGTGCATCCTTACTGTGGCGTCCGTGGATTTGTGAGTGCTGGGCAAGGGAAAGCTAGACCTTCTGGGGTTAGAGCAAGCACTGAAGGGCGCAGCAGTACCGGGGAGCCGGAGGATGCTTGCGGGGATTGTTGGCAGGGGCCGTAAGACTGAAATGTCAGGGGAGCAGTCCACGGAGGAGCGCTCAGGTCGCACTCGGAGGCCCGGCACGCGGGTCGGTGGGAGGCACACTCGGCTTTGCTCTCTTCCTGTGCTTCAGACTCCTACTCTGCGAACCATGGCTACTTACACGCGTGGGCCAGACTGTGTTAGCGCCGTAACTGTGGAGTGGGGATGGAGTAGTTGCTTAGTCCTGTCAAGTTTATGGCGCAGCCCTTGATTCCTTGCAATGCTCTACTGGTGTTGAAAGCATCAGTGAGTGGTATTCCCTAAGACGCTTCGTCTCTGAACTCATTTTTAGCTTACATGCTGATAAATTCTTGGGTTTTTTTTGTTTTTTTTGAGACAGGCTCTTGCTCTGTTGTCCAGAGTAGAGTGCAGTGGCATGATCACAGCTCACTGCAGCCTCGAACTCCTGGGCTCAAGCAATCCTCTTGCCTCAGCCTCCAGAGTAGCTGGGACTACTCATGCTCAGCTAATTTTTCTACTTTTTTATAGAGACAGGATCTCACTACTGCCCAGGCTAGTCTTGAATTCCTGGGCTCAAGCAATCCTCTTGCGTCGGTCTCCCAAAGTGATAGGATTACAAATTCTTGTTTAATGACTAAAAAATGCCAGGAGTGTCTTTGTGGAGATAAAGTAGGTAAAGCAGGACCAAAGGGCATCGCTCTGGGGCAACTTTCTCACTCTGTAATGCCTTACCTCGGTTATTTCGCCCATTTAAGGTTAGCTATTAGAATAATAATGGAAAAAACCAAACCCCCCGATCACCTACAGTCTGCCAAAGTTGTGAATTCTGAAATGGACGTCACGAGATTGGAATTTGCTAGGATGCACGTGCCCAACATATTATAGGTATTATAGGTATGTGACAATTTAGAAATACCTCAAGAAATTTACATGACTTGAAGAGTTACTTCTTGTGCTTGCATCAGCCGGCATGCTTTTTTGGAAAATAGGCATGCTTCACTGTTTGAATGCCAGACTCGTTTCACGCGTTATTCTTTGAAGTTACTAACCCTGTAGATTTCACATAAGCAGATTTACATAAGCGCACCTCTGCCGGACGAGTATTTTAGCTCACGTTGCATTATAAAGCCCCTTTATCTGACAATTGCACCTGTCATGGGGTATCCTCGATTTACTTAATTGAAGATATTTTTTCTAAGATCATTTGTTTTTCTTTCTAGGGTTAAAGGTTCTTCACAATTTTCCTTTTTTACTCACATCTGCAGAGGTTCTCAGAATGCCTACAAATGAACACTACATGCTCTGTTTTAAAGTCTTAGGTGATTTCCCCCCTGGGGCAGATACATTTACTTCTTAAGGTCTTGTAATTCACTTGAAAATGCACATTTACTCAGAGTAATAAAATTTTCTTCCAGCTATATATTTTCCTGCATTACATCATCTCATTAAGCACTAGAATGGCTCAAGCTTGGATTTTCCCCAAAGATTGTGGGAAATTTGTGACTGGCTCCATGAAATGAGCTCTTATTCTGTGATGGTCTAAAAATAGTTGTACCAAACCACAAAAACATATTGCAAGTGGCTTAGATTAATGCCTTTCTTCTGTGTTCAAGAGCTATTAGTGATAGAGTGGGAAGGAATCTCAGAGATCATCTGGGCGGGACTTTTAATTTACAGATAAGGAAACTGAGTCCCTGACAACTCAAGAGAATCACTCATAATACACAGGGAGTCCTTGGGACCTTCGACACTGAAACTCACGTCTCTGAATCCCCATCTATGAAGAAAAAATGTCCAACTTAGATGCTTGGAAAATAGGAGGGCAGGAGGTCTGCAGTCCTACAGATTTGGACTAAAATTTCAACTAGATCATTTAGTAGCCTTGTTGACCTTGGGAAATCTCAGCGTGTTTCTGTCCACTCATCCCTAAAATGGGTATAATAGTAGTAGACTCCTCATCGAGTTGTTATGATGAGTGACATAATATGCCCAAAGACATTAATTCAACTTCTGGCATATAGTAACTACTCAACGATTGGTGGATCTCATTTTTACTGTTTTTTAAAATATAAAAATAATAAGTATAGGGTAAAGATTGGATGTTTCTATTATTAAGATGAAGCCATCTGAGGGAAAAGTGATTTCTTTCCATAAATAATTGCTTGTAAAAGGAATATATGGTGTGTGTGGGGAAATCTAACATAAGTTTTTGCTGTCGTTGTGCTATTTTGAAATGATAAGACACACATCAAGTTGAGCCATGCTCAAATCTGATCCTGCAATTAGGGAGGGATGCCACCAGGTGGCAGTGGTTTCCCAGTCACGGGTCTGTGATTTCGGTCCCCTGATGGATGACAAAAGGAGCGGTCACATGCTCCATTCACATCCATTTCATCAGCACATAGCCACATTTATTAAAATACTGTAAGTGAAAGGACTTTGAAGTCACATATACTTGGATTTGAAATCCTTCTTTCACGTCCTAGATCAACTCGGCAAGCCCTTGTGTAACCCACACCCAGGTCAAGAAATAAAATGTTACTAGCACCCCAGACACCTTTCCTGCTATCTGTGGGCATTTTTTTTGGCTATTAGAATATGACGCTAGTAATATTCTTATAATGTATTTTGCTGCATATATGTGTGCGATTCTTTTGGATGTGTCTGCAGGGATAGAACTCATGGGTCACAGGGTGGGCGTACACACAGACTCAGCACATTCTGACAAAGTTTTCTCAAGTGGTTGTGTCAGTTCATACTTCTGTCAGGTGCCTATGGGAGTTCCAGTTGCCCGGCATCTTTGCTAATAAGTGGCATGGTGATACTAAAGAAGTTTTTCTAATGTTCTAGCAGATGCACAGTGGTATCTCCTTGTGTGTCTGACACGCATTTCCCTGCTGACTGATAGTGTTGACAGCCTTTTTGTGCACGTTAGCTCTTTGTAAAGTCCTGTTCAAGACTGCTGCCTGGGGCTCTTTCTGGATGAAAATCCTGTTCTCCCTCGTGGTGGCTTGCCTTTCACTCTCTTGGTGGTGTCTTTTGATAAATAGAAAGTCTTAACTTAATGAAGTTCAGTTTGCCAATCTTTTCCTTTATGCTTGTGTTTCTTGTGTGTATATTTTAAAAGAAATGCTAGCCTACCCCAGGGTTATGCAGATCAGTCCTATGAGTCTGGGGACAGCCAGGCACTAATTGGCTTAGGCCAATTACCTGATTAATCCCTGTGGCAGGGGAGAGGGTTCGACCCCGATTGGGGGACCAGTCGGGATCCAACCAGGACACTAGTGTTGAATCAGCTTTCCCCAGAGCACAAGGCTCGGTGAGGGAGTCAGTGGATCTGAACCAAAACTGGGCACTGTCGGGATGGGGGAGAGGGGAGCGGATGCTGAGTGGGGAACCACCAAGGCCCCTTGTAACCCCGTGCACCAAGTAGACTGGAGTCCGGAGGGAAGATAAAGTTAATGACCTTTAAGTGCTTCCCTGAGGGACGCTCCAGAAATTAGTATACAAACTCCGGCTTTAAGTTTTATTAACTGTCTTGTTTGTCCATCCCCTGCAATTTTACCTCCGTCCCGTTATGTGTGCATCACGTGTCCACATTGCAGGCACACGCACACGCACACGCGTGTGTCCACATGCATGTGCCCTCCGCTGTTCCCTCATACTCGAGGGACAAATTCCCACTGTCCGTACTACCAATCACTCCTGATAACTTCAGGGAAGATTGCAGGTTTGATCAGTGGCCTGACGTATTTGGATGACCACACTAGTTTGTGGGTTACGACGGCAAGAAACTAGAGCCTCCTAATTTATCCTCTCCCGCCTTCCACTGACATAATTAGGAAAATATAGAAGGGGAGTCAAATTTCCAACGGAATTGGAAACTAGAAATATTACTTAATAACTTACTAGACGCCAGAAGAAATTTCTACTTTGCAGAATTTAGAGGAAGCCCCAAGGAACAAAGTGAGGCCCTATAGGGAAAAAGAGATCACAGGAAATTCTTTCCCCATTATAGAGTCTCTCTCTCCCTCTCTCTCTCTCTCTCTCTCTCTCCACTGACTCCTGGGCTATGATTCCCAATAATGTGAATGGAAAGGAGAATTTGGCAACTGGAAAAACTGAGGGAGAAGTGCAAACAGGAGACTAAGTTTTTTACTCAATACCTTTGACAAGGAAATATATCCTGCTTCAGACTAGAAAGAGGACCAAGAAACCCTTCCTTCGGGCAAGTAAGTTGCAATCGCGGGGAAGTTGCCCTGACAGCTGGCTCCGAGTGGGCGTGGAGTTCAACAGGAGGCAGGCAGACAGGGACGGGGACCACGGCAAAGCCACACACGCTCCTTTTGAGCAAATGTCGCAGCTGAGAGCTCTCCCCAGTGAAAAGATTGAACACGGAAGAGAGAAAACACCGGGCTCGAGAGGCAGAGGAACAGTGTTCTTTTTTGAAAAAAACTTATTATAGGAAAGAGCAGAAAATTTTAGAAAATATCTAATTTGAGCCCAGTAAACTTCAGGAAGCCAAGGATGAGATGAAAACACAATAGACTTTGATGAAAAGGGAGATTATTGTGATAAGGAAAGCTTTTAAGGAAACTAAAATTTAATGACTTTTTGAATGGGTGATAAGAGATCTGGAAGTAAGAACTTAGAGAAATACGCAGCATGTTGCATTCCTTTCAATTTATGTGGTTACCAGAGCTGATTCCACATCCTGTATCCCTCCCACCTTTGGACAGATGTTTTCAGTAGTTCAGAATTTATTTTTAAAATGTATATTTAGCCTCCTTTAGTGAAAAGAAAATTGTAAATTAGTTTCCTTCTTTACTGTTTTGGCTTTTCAAAGAGACATAGCATCAATGAATTCCAAATGTGCTATTAAAATTTCTCCAAATGTTAACCAATCTGACTTCTTTGAAAATTTCTGGTCTGTGCTGCCAACGAAGCCTGGCGTTTAAGCTTTAAAGTCCCTGTGTATAGAGGAACTAGGCACACAGCTTTAGGAAGGGAGGAATAAGTCCGATAACCAAAACAGAGTCCTTTGCATTAAAATGAAATTATAGGATCAAAATCAACATTGGAAGTAGCAAAGGAGCAATTTAACACTGCAGAACATGTAATCAGAAATGCGGTGGTTTTCAAACTGGGCACCTCAGAGCCCCTTGGGGTGTCCCAGGGCTGGTGCAGGGAGTCAGGGGGTGGCAGGGAGTGGGGCCGACGGCTCCTGAGCCCGACTTCAACCACGGCAGCTGCTTTTCGATCTTCTTTAAAAAAATAATTCTTCATAATTTGGGCATCGGAAGTTTTGTTTGCAATTGTTTCTAAAGCTAAAGCCATCGGAAAACGCCTGGCGTTGAATAAAATTGAGAGCTCCCAAAATTTGGAAGGGAAGTGCAAGAAGATAAAAGCAGTGAGAGAAGGTGACATGGAGCACCGTGCAGAGCGGAAGTGACGCGCCGATGACGGAAGCCTGGGGAGAGGACCAGAGAAGCAATAGCCACAAAGACTGAGAAGAAAATTTGTCTGACGCCAAAAGGTACCAAGTACGATTAATAAAAGAAAGGCCGAAGAAAGGCCAGGGCCGCCCTGCATTGCGGAGCGTTTATGGAGGTGCAGCTCCGTGTATGTCCACATCTGCATCTACAGTCGTCCGGGCAGGGAGAGGAGAAACCCACAGCAGGGTACTTTACTGATGTTCTAGCTTCTGCAATTACTGTCTTGAAAGAAAAAGTTCTTAGCCCCCAAATTTTATATTAGCAAAATTAGTCATAAGCGAAGGCATCTTTTCCTTTTTCCTTTTTTGGGGAGGTGAGCGAAAGGCCCCAGGATGTAAAACACCTGTGGACGTTCTCTCCGAGACATTATTCCACAAAGCTTTAAGTTGGCCAAGAAATGAATCAAAATGAGTAAGAATGGGGTTGCTGTGATATGAAAGTATTGCCTGGGAAAATTAAAATAGTTAAATAAAATTGTTTTATATGTATTCTGTGAACTAGGTGAAAATAACAGAACAAATGTAATGTAAAAATTATAATTTCATTGTAATAACGTTTGTAAAATTCCCAAATATTGTTAACAAAAACCTGGGAAGAGGGTAGGCAAGAGTCACAGAGGAATAAACTAAATGTGTCATGTTACAAAGGAGTAGGAAAAAAGATTTTATTTTTATTTTGAGCATTAGAGAAATATGTTTTCAAATATGATTTTCAAGTCTTAAGTATAAGATTTTTCAAATCTTTTTTTATTTTTTTATTGTTTTTTTTAATTTCAGCGTATAGTGGGGGATACAAATGTTGCCTTTGCCCCACCTGAGTCAGCGCTCAAGCGTGCCCATCCCCCAGACGGTGCGCACCGCGCCCGTTAGGTGTGAATATGCCCGTGCCCCCCGCCTCTCCCACCTGCCCGACACCTGATGAGTGTTACTACTATATGTGCGCTTAAGTGTTGGTCCATAAAACTCAAGGGTAATCACTAGGATAAATTTAAAAAATTGCCAATTTTCATATCACTGCAGAAGACAAAATAAATAAGACATGACATGAAACTACAAGAAAACATGAAAAACAACAATAAAAATTTCTCCCAAACCCAAAAGCATGAAACAAGGTGAACATAAATGAGGTCAAACATGGTATTTATGGCAGTAAGCATAAATAGCTTAACACATTTATATAAAAGAAAATTAATTTTAGTCTGCAGAAAAACAGCAAACAAAGTGTCATTAATGTTATTTGTAAAGGACACATCTATCTAAGGAAGGAAAGAAGAAAAAGAGAAAAACAGGAATATTAAAACCATAATTTGGGTAAATATGTGCAGGCAAACAAAAAAGCAAAAATCATGAATAAAAGACTCCTATATTGATATTCTATCTTTAAGAATGAAGAGTACGAAAGCATTAAGCGTGGTGGAAGCTGGCTGGTCCAAGTGCAGTGGTGTCCACAGCGAACTGATCACAACCAGCCACAGATTCCTTTGTTCCTTCCCCACTTCCCCTGCTTCGCTTGACCAGCCTTAAAGAAAAAGCGACGGAAGGTCATTTTATTGGATAGAAAGTACGAGGCACACCACAGACATAACGGTCAGGCATATCCATGCAATGACATGTCATTGGCATGTCCCACAGAGAACGGGCCCGGCAGAGCGGGGGTGTCTTCTAGCTGCAGCGCTTACAGCCAGTGAAATCCAGGTTAAGACTACACAAGGAAAAGGGGGGGAAATGGCATTGTGGGGAGATTGGGGATGGGGATTCGTCAGCAATTTGGGCTAAGCCAAACACCAGCAAATCTTTTTTTAATGTTTTTTAAAACATTATGGTAAATACACATAACACATTTCCACCTTAACCATTTTCAAGTGTGCGGGTCAGTGGCATTGAGGACATTCACGTCGTTGTGCAACCAACGCTGCCATCTACGCCCTGAACTCCGCATCCTGCAAAACTGAAAATCTGCACCCATTAAACAACAACTGCCGCTGCCCCCCATTCCTAGCCCCTGGCAGCCACCATTCTTCTTTCTGTATCTGTGAATTTGACTACTCTAGGTCGCTCATAGAGGTGGAATCACATGGTGTTTTTCTTTTTGTTACTGGCTTATTTTACATAGCATAATGTCCTCAAGGTTCATTCATGTTGTAACATATGTCAGAATTTTCTTTCTTTTTAAGGCTGAATAATATTCCACTGGATGTGTGTACCACGTTTAACTTATTTTTTTGATGAACACCTGGGTTGCTCCCAAGTTTTATCTGTTGCAAATAATGCTGCTATAAAAATTGGTGTATAAATATTTCTTCAGGACCCTGGTTTCAATACTTTTTCGTATATATCCAGAAGTGGAATTGCTGGATTGTAAGGTAGTTATATTTTTAATTTTTTGAGGTTTCTAGTTTTACTTGTGATTTTTTTGATCAATTGGTTGTTTAAGAGTGTGTTGATTAATTTCTACAAATTTGTGAATTTTCAGTTTTCTTTTTGTTATTGATTTCTAACTTTATCTTGTGATCAGAGAAGATTTTTTTTTTTTTTTTTTTGAGACAGAGTCTCACTCTTTTGCCCGGGCTAGAGTGAGTGTCGTGGCGTCAGCCTCGCTCACAGCAACTTCACACTCTCACACTCCTGGGCTGAAGCAATCCTACTGCCTCAGCCTCCCAGGTAGCTGGGACTACAGGCACATGCCACCATGCCCGACTAATTTTTTCTATATATTTTTAGTTGTTCGATTAATTTCTTTCTATTTTTAGTAGAGATGGGGTCTTGCTCTTGCTCAGGCTGGTTTCGAACTCCTGAGCTCAAACGATCCGCCCGCCTCGGCCTCCCAGAGAGCTAGGATTACAGGCGTGAGCCACCCTGCCCAGCCAGGAGTTTTTTTTTTTAATAAAAGAGACAGGGTCTCTTTTATTAGTATCCTATATTAGTATCTAGGATACTAATACTATATATTTCTAGGATCATCTCGCCTCAGCCTCTCTAGCAGCTGGAACTACAGGCACGTGCCACCGCTCCTGGCTTAGGTTTTTGTTTTTTAATGGACAAGGAAAACTTAGAACTAATTTCCTTAAATTAAAAGAGTACTATGAGCATAGTATAAGATTGAAGGGAACCCACTCTTTGGTAAACCTAGTGTGGTGATTGACGTGAATAGGAAATGTATACTTAAATGTCAGATGTTTTCTTTCATAATCTGTTTTTTCTTCAAATCTTTCCCCAGATTACCTTGTCACTGCAAACTCCAATTTAGTGATTATCACAGCAGGTGCACGCCAGATAAAAGGAGAAAC
>CAUYSK010111195.1:0-22500 GCA_963575035.1 Avahi laniger
GCCTGTAGTCCCAGCTACTTGGGAGGCTGAGGCAGTAGGATCGCTTGAGCCCAGGAGTTTGAGGTTGCTGTGAGCTAGGCTGACGCCACGGCACTCGCCCCAGGCAAGAAAGTGAGACTCTGTCTCAAAAAAAAAAAAGGACATAGAACAACATGACTCCACGTGACTTCTGTAGTAATTTCCCTTTTTCAAATTAAGAACTTGATTAACACGTAATTTTAAAATTATTTTACCCTCAGAACATAGATGATTCAGAGAGTGTGTTCCTTATAAACTAAGTTGAGATTGTATTTCTACTTTCTTCCCTTGGTGAAGATGAGGAATAAGAGATATAATCTACCAGTTTATGTGTGGAGGTCATTTTCCCACATTTGTGATCCATAAATTGTCATCTCATACAAGCTCAAGTTAAAGGAGTTTTAGCAGACCTGTTTTTATTAGTCGGCAAAATAGAGTCCGCGTTATGCTCATCTTTAGCCTTTTAAGATTTCTGAGAATTAAAAAAAAAAAGTTTGAGACCAGCCTGGCCAACACTGTGAGACCTCATATATAAAAAACTTTTAAAAATTAGCCGGGTATGGTGGCATGGACCTGCAGTCCCAGCTACTTGGCAGGCTGAGGCAGGAGAGTCTCTTGAGCCCAGGAGTTCGAGGTTACAGTGAGCTATAATTGTGCCACTGCACTGTATCCATGGCAACAGAGTGAAACTCTGCCTCTAAAAAATAAGTAAATAAAAATTAAAAAAGAAATAAAGAAAGAAAAAGGTGGTAACTAGAGACGTATAGATTGCTAAGTGTTTCTGGGACTTTAATTTGCAGCCTCCATTTCTCCTTTTCCTTATTCCAGCTAAACTTCAAAAAGTTTAGCTTCCTATGTTACTGACTTCAAGGAACAATGACTAGAATAGACATGTTATTCTTATAGACCTAAATATTTGGGTGAATAATTTGTGAACTCTGCTCCCCCATGTCAGTGTAGGGAGAAAAAGATCCCCTGAAACAAAAAACCTGACAAAATAGCTTAAAATTAGGCTGTCTTACTTATTGCTAACTTTGTTCCATTGACATTCCAACGGTGGGTCATTGTATTAATAGATAAAATACTAATTACAAATTAATAACACAAATAAATTTTGAAGCTCATCCTCCAGTGTTCAAGTGATTGTAGAAATGAGTGTTATGGGCCGGGCGCGGTGGCTCACGCCTGTAATCCTAGCACTCTGGGAGGCTGAGGTGGGCGGATTGTTTGAGCTCAGGAGTTCGAGACCAGCCTGAGCAAGAGCGAGAACCCCGTCTCTACTAAAAATAGAAAGATATTAATCAGACAACTAAAAATATATAGAAAAATTTAGCCGGGCATGGTGGCACGTGCCTGTAGTCCCAGCTACTCGGGAGGCTGAGGCAGGAGGATTGCTTGAGCCCAGGAGTCTGAGGTTGCTGTGAGCAAGGCTGACGCCACGGCACTCTAGCTCAGGCAAAAAGAGTGAGACTCTGTCTCAAAAAAAAAAAAAATGAGTGTTATGATTGGGTCACTATACACATAAGCTGGCCACTAATCAGAATTATTGTGGCAATATTGGAGATTTTTCTAATTACCCTTTCCAAAATTAAAAAAAGTACCTAAAAAATTCATAATATTCCAAGTATGCCAAGTATTTGATTAATCTCTACAATCAATTTATGAGGTAGGTGTCACCTCCATTCCACAGACATGGTGAATCAGAGAGATCACCTAGATAAGAAATCGTACAACCAAGATTCAAACTTATCTCCTAAGTCCAGTAACTTTTCTGCTAAGCCTGAGAACTGGGAGTACTTGCTCTACCTGTGCATTTGCTTAAGTAATTCTGCACTTCCCACGTTCTCCTACCGGAATCCTTCAAGGAGGGGCCCAAAACCTCCCCTCCTCCTTCCCCTCTCAGCACTGTTACCTCCTTCCTTCCTGCACACCCACGGCCACCCTTCTGGCACTGAGATTCTCTCGTCTTGTAGCGTGGCCATCTCCTCACTGCTAAATTCCAGGCTTTTGGAGAGCAGACCTGAATCTTCTTCATCTGTGTATGCTTTGCAGTGTCTAGAGGACCAAGGACTGAAAATTTATTTGTAGGATTGTTTAAATATATTTCCCTATAATTCTCAGGTGATGTTCTGCTGCCTTTATGATACAAATTGGCCTTCAGTTTTCATCTTCAGGTAAAGTCTTTGAAGTAGATCATCTGACTTACTCTCATTTAACAGTTGAGGAGACAGAAAGGTTAAAGAACTAGTCCAAAATTACACAGTAGGCGGCAGGGCGTGGTGGCTCACACCTGTAATCCTAGCACTTTAGGAGGCCAGGAGTTCAAGGCTGCAGTGAGCTATGATCACGCCACTATGCACGAGCTTGGGCGACAGAACAAGACTCTGTCTCTGAAAAAAAAATTAAAATTAAAAAAAAAAATCGCACGGTAAGTAGTACAGCCAAAGTTCAAACTCAGGTATTCAAAACCCGTGCTCTTTCTTTTAAATTGTGCTGCCTCTGTCATTGCACAAAACTTACTAGATGGATAGCTGTGTGTCTTGTTTCTCCAATTAAATTAGGAGATCGTTAGGGTATGAAGTTAATCCCGAATTGAGTGCTTTTCTTACTTGGCAAATGTGGCCTCTCATCTACAAGTTCTTTTATGTGCTTCCTGATAAGGCTTTCAGTGCAATGCCGAGTAGGCAGCAGATACTGAATAAATATTTGTTCAAGGGGATCAAGAATTGTGCATTCTAGAATTTCTGCAAGCAATCAAGACTATTAATAAGAAAAAGAGATGAACAGAGAATCAGGAGGCCATTTGAAGGGAGAATGTACCATGTAGATAATGGAAATGGAGGTGGCGGAGAGATGAGGTAGGCAAGGAGAAGCTACCATTCTGAAATACTCCCTGTGTGTAAACAATTCCTAGTCACGGCTCTGGCATGGACGTCTCACCATTGTGTTAATTTGCTTCAAGTGTTCTCTTGCTTCCTTCTGTCATTGACCCAAAACTCTTCTAGGTTATGCTCAGTATGCTGATGAGGTGATGCCCCTAGGTGACATTTTACCCAGGTGTTTCCCTAGAGTATGGTTGGAGATAAAAATCTGTCAAGGATTTCCTTTGTAGGGAAATTCATGAAGCCTGAATTCTGAGGACAGTTATACTGTGAATCTGGGGATCCTGATGGACAGGCTGAATAAACAAAGATAATTCGAATTTTAAAAGCACAAGTCTCATATAACCCTTCAGAACTGATGAATGAGAAAATTAGCTTGGACCTGTTGAATCAGGTTGGAGTGAAGGCTTATTCTAGTTTTTTTTTCCTTCACCAGCCAGACCACATTCCCACACTCACTTCTCTTGATTTTAAAGATTTTTAAAATGCTAACTGCTATAGAATTATATGCAATTTTTATGTTTTTCCTATATTCTTCCTTAGAACCTATTATTTTATGTATCTAGATAAGTGAAAAGTTCTGGTCTAGAATTTCTCTACAAATGGAGTATTTCCAAGGCCCCATTTTATGTGTTTAGTCTAAAAATTGGCTTCATTTTTCTGCCTAACTGGAAAATACCAAATAAAGGGTTTGTTAGAACTAATTTAGCTTGCGATCAGGTTGCTGCCTTGTTCCCACGAGGTCTTTCAGCTGCAGACCTCTCCTGAGAAGACAAAAAGAGCAACCCTAAATATTCCTAATTTCCCAGCCCGTGTGTGTGTGTGTGTGTGTGTGTGTGTGTGTCTGTGTGTGTGTGTGTGTGTCTGTCTGTCTGTCTGAATCTCACCTTTACCACTTACTAACTGTGTGAACTTGGGCATAATATTGTATTTTATTAAATCTCAGTTTCCCCAACCAGAAAATGGGGATGCTAATAATATTACCCACTTTGTAGGATTTTTGTGAGAATTAAGTAGAGAATACATGTACATAACTCAGTTTAGTGCCTAGCTTAATAAACATTTAGTTATAATAATGTGAATGAAGGCATATCATGAATTATGAAGCTGTCTTTTTAGAAAAGGAAATTTTGATTATAATCAAATTTTAGGTGTTAACGGACACCTCACATTTTTCACCTAAAATATAAATTAGCTATGCAACGAGAGTTTTTACTGAATGTTTTACTTTTCCTCCAAGTCAGAATTTGATGGACTGTATAGGTTAGAGGAATGATAATCCAATAGAGTTGTGATGACCATCCATGCCACACTTTCTATAATATTAGCTTCAGATATTTTATTTTGCTGTCCGCCACCAAGCATACTCCTATTTAGAAAATTTGCCCTGATTTTTGGTTTAGCCGTTGTAACATTTAATTCAATGAGCTCCATTTAGTGAAGAGATTAAATCCAGTTCAAAGATACATGGACTGTTCCCTTTGGTTAAATGAATCAGTGACTCACAGTTGCTGATCAACCTACTAATACCACCATTCACAAACGGGAATGGGCCAACCCCTGCCGGCATAATGATCAGTGGGAGGAAGAGTGGGTGGAGCACTGAGCACTGACAGTTTTCGCTTCTGGAGGGGTCCCTGAGATGACAGCGTACAGGTGGGCAGGGCAAGGCAACCGTGACATCTCCCTGGGATCCCTTTGGTGCCAGGGATTTCCAGAGCCTCAGCTGTCAAAGAACAATAAATTTTCCTTCAAAATATAAAACAGAAATCAGTGTTGCCCCAACACTGAAAGACAAGAAGAAACTAAATCCCCATAATAATGAAAAGAATCCCGTTAATTAGATCAGTAAAGTAGGGAGCTTCCCTCCTAGCACACGGCCCAGTTGAACAGTAGAATACCTTGGAGACCGAAGCTGAAATCCAAGCTTTTTCTAGGTTGCAAGCCAGCATCCTGAGGGAACATTTAGAAGAAAAAAAAAAAATCTTAAGACCAGAACAAGTAAATACAACTTTTTTTTTTTCTTAGAAGTTGTACTTGGACTATGTTTATCTGGGAAGGGAAGTTGCAAAACAAATTGTAAACCCAGCTCAGCCTATTTGTGCCAACCCCTTATCAGATTTGCACCAGTCACGGGGAAGCTGAAGGCTTTGTGGCTGTGAACTAAAATGCAAAAGCAAGTACACGGATGCTTAGAGGAAAGGAGAGAGAGATGTCATTTCTTCTGATTATTTATTTTCTTATTTCAACCATAGCTTGCTTCAGCGTATCTGGCTCCTGAACATCCTGGTTCAGCTCGTTTATAACAATAAGTGTTTACTTCACATGTCTTTTTTGTCCTGCAGAACTATTGATATAGATTTGTGGAGTTTTTTAAATGCTCGGTTAATTGGCTGGCCTACTAACTGAGACAGTGTTACTGCGGTTGAGGAAAGCTGGAAAAAAATAGAGGTTAAGATTTCTTACAACTCTGTCACGTTTGGGAGTTGAGGGCCATATAATCTTACTAACCCTCAAGCCACTGAGAGCAACTTCTATTCCCATCCCTGGGAGCCCTCCCAGGGATGAAAGCCACACCCTCTCGGCTCCGCTTTAGCTCTTGGTTTCATTCTCCAAGCCTTCGAAAACCAAGTCACTTTCACCCATCATTTACAAACCTTTACGTTGGTTTTTACTGCCGGAGGGAGTGCTTTTCAGATGGACCGGCACCCATTCACAGAATCCGAGACCTCCCTTCAGAGCTTGTCTATATTTGAGAGTACAAAAGCTACCCAACTCTCTTTTAGAGCTCAGCTTTTAACTAATCTTTCACATAGTGATTAGTCACATGCTAGTTTTCGCATCAACGTTTTTGAAAAATATGTTACACGTGTCGTAGGACATATTTGCAGCATGCCAAAGTTCATTGAGATTTATACTTGCCTACAGCAAGAAGGTGTTTTGAATACTTCTGGCACAAGAGTTTTCTTACCATCATCTGCATTCTCCTTGCATCACCCTTCACTGTCTTCCTTTGTCCAGCTCATAACCGCACGTGCACACGCTTGGGAAGATCGTTTTCAGGACTGAAGGTGGCTAGTGCTGCTCACCAACAGGAAGTACCAATAGCGGAGTGTAACTTTTATGCCGATAATAGAACCGGGGCCACAACTCCAAGGTTGCCACCCCTTAGATCCCACCACACCACAAGTGCTCTGACCTTGGAGTTGAAGACGGTTGGGAGAAAGGAAGTAGCCAAGAAGATATGGCTCATTCCTACCTCTCCATGGCTAAGGACAGCTTTAAGCGGCAGCAGATGGCCTCAATATGATATCTGTTTCGTTTGATTCTTGGGGACAAAGCAAAATAAGATGGCGGATCCCAACTTCTTCCCTCTGATGGCCTCAGCTGGGTTGTGGCTCATGGTCTGATTTCCTTTCGCCATGGTATACTTTTTCCTTCTGGCCTTTCACAGTACTGTGTGCTTGGAAGAAAATCTCCTCAAGCTTTTTGTGTGTGTGTGTGTGTGTGTGTGTGTGTGTGTGTTTGGCTGAGTGTGTCAAGTCAAGAAAGATGTAAGGTCACAAGGTACATTTATGAAAAACTAATATGTATGTGTGTAAATTCAATATATGTACATGGAAGCGTATTTTAAGAAACAAAAGATTTTAGCTACATTTAAGAAAAATCGACAAATTTTGCAGTTTTTATAATTTTTTGTACTGTCTTTTATAATCTTTCCCTGTAGGACTTTAAAGAAATAGTTGCTTTAACATTTTGTTATTTGGAAATGACTAGCAAATTATATAAAAATTGTGTTTGACTGGCATCGCTAATGAATATCTTCGGTCACAGATAAATTAGTTGCCATTAATTGAAGTGGAATAATTCTTTAAGGAGAGGTATTAATCGTTACCTAAAGACTAGAACCTATGCTTGTTTAATAGAGAATCTTAAATTAGACATGAATTTTATGGAGGTCCAAAATGTGTGTCTGGTTAAAAGTTTGCTTTTAATTTTTTAAAATATAAGTTTATGTATATAAGTTTCTGAGTGATTAACCAAAAGCAGGTGTGGACAGTGGAAACAAGCACCATAAAAACTGGCAAGCCCTTCCACAGCCTGAGGGGTGACTATGAGATACACTACCATTTTCTGTTTACAGTGACATCATTTTGACAGTTTAGCGCCTTTTTTTTTTCAGGAGTGGAGGTGGGAAGCAAGCCTTCTGATTAGGAATTTTCAAAAACAAACTTACAAACAGAGGAAATGAAGTTTGCTTCCTTTATATTTAGATATGACAGATTAAAAGTAAAGCAGGTATGCAGAACTTGTTTAATAACCTCACCAAGGTGGCGATCTCCAAATGCTTTGATGTTGTCTGGTTGCAAGACCCCTGAGACGTTTCAAGGAACCAAATTCAGTTGACTTTATGTGGCTTGCCCATCCCTTCTGGTGTTCAAAAAAAGAAAGGAAAAGGTCCCTGCACCTTCTTGCCTCCTTCTTTTATTGTACAGTTTGCTTTGTTTGTTTGATTTTAAAACTGCCATTATGTGAAAGTGTTGCAAGTATAAATAATTGAGAAGATAACTCTGTAGGGAAACCACTTTTGCTGCCTTTGTGCAAAGGCAGCTCATTATGGCTCTGAGCTGCAGCATTCCATAAGAGCAATTATGCAACATCAGTATGTCATGGATATTAACCAAGGGGAGTAGATAAGAGGTGGGAAAATAATTTTGTAACTTATTTAATTAAATTTATTTGGTTTTTCAAATAGTTTCTCTTGTGTGTAATTTACCCAACCACTCCATGGTTGCTATGGTCTGTGCAGGACTGCGGTTCAGCATTTGTTTTTTGGCATTCCTCCTCAATTTTGTATGGACCTAAAATGTATTTATATTGGGGTTTAATTTCCACCCAAGGAGAGGTTACCCATGAAAATGGAACCATAATTTGGTCATGAGGTTTTTCTCCCCCCTAGGGCTTATATAGCCAGTTAATATATGTTAATACAGCAAAGTGAATAAAAGGTTAAATAAGTGGGTCGAGCTCAGAACGAGTTCTGTACTGCTTACTTCTGCTTAAACGGAAGGAAAAGCCCATAATGGCGCTTGCCTGACTTCCACCCCCATCATTTTAAGAATTGCTTTGCCAATCCTTCACGGCAAATAGTAATTTTAAGTGGACCAAAACAGAGTTCAGGGTGTTTGCACTCCATGGTAATGATAGAGTAGCTGTGCTCCCTGGAGTCAATAAGCCCAACAATTGAGTCATTTTTGCCTCCTGTGAGTGAATCACTGCTGTTAGCCTGAATGACAGGATTGCTTATAGAACCAGAGCCCTTCACCGGGCCGACCTCAGCCCGGGACAGCGAGGATCAGAGGGCAGGCAGGTGGTGTTTAACACAGTTATAAGTAAAAGCTGATTTTGTACTTGTAAGCTCTGTAAACAAGAAAATAGAATTGATTGGGAGCATTTGATGTACATTGATGTACATTATCCAAAGCAGCACTTCCTCTATTCCTGTCTCTTTTCCCTTCTCCTTTCTCCTTCCCCTTCTCAAACATCCCCCCAGGATGCTCCCCACCTCCTCCCACCTCCCACACAGGAGTCTCCAGCACATGTAATAGACGTGCTCAAGTCAGATGGCCACAGCCCAATCACAGTGATTAATGAAAGATGCAGAGGGTGTTGCAGATATATGTATATATATCTTATACTTAAGATTATTCTTCAGTTTCCAACAGTTATTTTGAAGCAGAAATTTTAGGCATAGCAAAATACTCAATGATAGTTTTTAAAATATCTAATTGAATAGGAAAAATATGAGATAAGTAGGGAAAGGAAAAGATTAGAGAAAGCATCCCAGCCTAAAATCATTCCTTAATGATCAAGTTATCTTTGAGATAGAAACATTCTAAAGAACCTTTCCAGCCAGCACGTTTTGGTGGTCGATTGTCTATGGAGTAGTCATGTTTTATAATAATCTTAGGAAGTGGAATTATGAACCAGTTAGAGATAAAACAAGAGCCCTACAAGTGGTCTGACTTGGGGAAATATGAATATGGAAAGCCTAATTTTCAAGGTGATAAATGGCTCAAAAATACAATTTCTGTTAAAAATTAGAAGGCTGCTTCAATTTCTTTTTCAAATCCTTGGAATCCTATTGCTCCTCAAAATCTTAATAATTAAAGTTAGGAGTTGATTTGTCCCATGGCCCCTCTTTGGGATTCATGATAGATAACATTCTATGAAAAGCTGTGCAGCCTGCAGCGGGGAAAGTGACTTCACTTTGTTTGCTTTAATGTTTGTTTCCCCATGCTTATTTGGCCTAGGACCTTTATTGTGGAGAAATACCTATCGACACTAGTGTCCGTCAGAGCACATTCTGGGGGAAATTTTCCTTAGACAGATATGAGGGAAAAAATGTTTTAACAAAGTTTCCTGTTCTCCCTTCTTTTCTCCATCTCACAACTCTTCCTCCTTCACTTTCTATTCCTTCTCTCTCTCCCTCACCCCCAAACACACACACACACACACACACACACACACTACCTCATTGACCTCAGTTCCATTACTCTCAGGCGATCCCCTCCACTTGAGTCAACCACACTTATTTACCAAACAGAGTTATATTCTGTATTGTGCATGTTACCAAAAGCTAGAGGCCCAGTTTCTGCCAAGCCAAGTCCCTCTCCTCCACATGCACACCCAAGATTTACCTGGCCTCTCTAATGCCCAGATTGATGCACTCCTTTAGCTAATGCCTCTAGCCTATATCTTCAGTTGTTTCTGAGTGCAAAGACAACTAGACTAGAGCCAGAAGCCAGAGATATTTCCCATCTTAGTTCTACCCCACTCTAGGGCAAATCATTTCATCAGGGATTCAGCTATGCCACTTGTAAAATGAGGACAAGAAAATCCCTAAGAGCTTTTCTATTCTCAATTCTAAATTCTTTCCAAGATGGGATTCCAAGGAACCCTATTTTCCTTCACTCTTTCAGTTATTCACTCACCAAACACTTTATTGAGGATGTACTATATACCTGACAAAGTGTCCCTAACAAAGAATTAAGATGTGGTCCCTGTTCTCTGAGACTAGATAGTGGGAAATTCAGACAAGTAAATTGTGATGATGGTATTGAATAAATGCTGTGATAGGCATAATAACCAGGTGCTACTAAGAGAGTGCTTCTTAGTCAGACTGTGGAACCAGGGAAGTTATCTCAAAGAGATATTCTCTGATAAGAATTTTGAAATGAGTGGTGGGCCCAGTGGCTCATGCTTGTAATTCTAGCACTCTGGGAGGCCAAAGTGGGAGGACTGCTTGAGGTCAGGAGTTTGAGATCAGCCTGAGCAAGAATGAGAACCCGTCTTTAAAAAAATAAAAATTAAAAAAAAAAAGAAGTACATGTTGACCAGATGGCCATGGGAGAAAAGCCAGCACAGAACAAAGGGATAGGGTAGTTAGCATAGCATATTAACTTAGTATATTAACTTTAAACTTATTAATTGTCTTTTTGTTTATTTTTATATTATCTGACTCCAAAGAATCTGTGGCAATTAAACCAATTACTAAATTAACTTATTTTTTATAGACAGTGATGTTACTCTATCTATACTGTGAAAGTAGAGATAATTCAAATGCCATCATTTCTATTTCTAAAAGTTAAATTAAACCACTTTAGGAAATTCTAATAGGAGATGTGAAATCTGAACATGCTCTAAAAATTCTTTCAAATTATAGTATAATGTGTTTGCTTCTTTGTCTGTTGGAGATCATAGCTTTGTGTATAATGTCAGAATCAAATCTTGATATCTTTATTTCTTTGCAAATCAGGGGAGAAAATCCACTAACTAACCCTCTAAATCTAAAATATTTAAGGACTAAAGCAGATGTGGCATAACTGCTGGTTTGCTAGGTCTCTTGTGGTTTATAAAGATATATTTTATGTCTTTTATGATTACGGGATGATGCTAAAAATTTTGTGGGTAATAATACCATCACATTGGAAAGACTGCATATAACATCTCTGGAGAAGATACAGAATGCTACCTGGCTGTCAAATGAAAGTAAAAGATGTTTAATTTGTCATTAAGAAAAGGCAGTCAGGAATTTTATTTGGAATTTGATCTTCGATGTGTGAACATCATAAATGTGATGATATTAAGTCATATGCTCGTGAATAGAATTCTTTTCTTTCTGACATAATAGAATATGTTTTAATAATAATTTTAAAAGATTATTGTCAGATTGCATAGCTATTAGAACTATAGTTTATTTAAAGTGACTTTTAAAATTTTTTAGATCTTTGATTTTTTTTCCCCCATTGGCACCTTTACTAGATGCCAGTATAAACTGGTTAAATAGCATTTGGTTTAAACAGAAAGAATGTAATATATATACATATTTATGATATTTTGTTTGTTGGATCTTTTTCTTAATATTACTTGACTTTCTGTGTTTTAATCTCATTTCTCCATATTTTGGGTTGAAGCCACTCTAAAGCTTAACACCTAGGAGATTTCTCACTTATGGTTCCCTTTAAAAGTGCTAAAATCTCAGCCTCTCAAACAAGAGACCACGCTACAATTTAAAGAAAGCAGTTGTGTTGATAAAGGGCCCTAAGAATGTTGCCACCTTCCCAATGTGTCCTCTGCCATATCCTTTCTTTCAAGCCAGCAGGAGAATTGAAAGGAGGATAAGAGCCTGGTTCATCCAAACACTTCTGGCATGCCAATCTGGCCTTCTGAAGTATCCCCTGCTGCTTTAGAAAAAGGAGCCCCCACAGACAAATGAAAAGGCCACGGGAACATTCACATGCATAGCACCTTCCCTGCAAGTGGCTTTCGATTGCTGGTGTTGGGGTGGTTCTGCCTGCAGAATAGAGACTTGAGAACCATTTGTTTCCACACCATTTTGGGTGAAGTGCTATATTTTTCACCTTAAAAGCCCATTTAAAAAGAAAAATATGGTTTGAAAGGAGGACACAATTTGGAAGCCATCACACTTAATGGAGCCCCTTTTAAATGTAACACTTCGTCCTATCAATTCTCTTCTAAATTAGATGTCACTACCTACAGAAAACCCACCCTTGATTGTCCTATGCAATTGCTTAAAAACACACAGGCTCGTGTGTGTGTGTGTGTGTGTGTGTGTGTGTGTGTGTGTGTGTATTCCTATATCCAATTTCTAAAACTCTTTGATAAATTCCATTACTAAACATTACCCTTGTTAAGTGTGGAGTAGAACATAACTTGTATAGCAACACCCAGTATGACACATATGTAATTATCACCACTCTCTAAATCTAGACACACAAATTATCTCAAAATTAAAAGAAAAACCAAACTGAGTTTAATAGAAATAAGTCCACGGCCACAAAGGTTTTTACTGACAATTGACTTGGCCAACCATGATCAGATAAAGGACTCCATAAAATCTAGAGGATATATGAAGAGGAATTCAGTTTTTTTGGAGGTAGCCAGGCAATTTTATGAAATATTCATACAGTTTTGAAAATATGAAGAGATTAGAGGGTTTCGAAGTAAAGTCGCTTCTTTCTAAACTTTCATTCTTCTTTTTGCATTTGTCTTGAGTGGCCTGCATATCTTCTCAGCCTGAAAGTCCCACTGTCAATTTAAAGGTAACATTTGGAAAATTGAGCTTGCCTCTCCCCACCACAACAAATAGGAATTTCTTTCCAATTTCCAATTTCCATCACCTGTGTACTATAACATACCAAACATGGATTCTCAGGTTTGTCCCCTTAATATCTTTTCTGTTTGTACCTGTCCTTGCCATCTAAGCACAATTCATCAACAGTTCTCTAAACCAAATGTCCTGCTTCTTTTTTATTTCTACCATCTTAATAAGAGCTCGTTGTATTTCCCTCTTCTACCTGGATTAGACAAGAACTTTCTACCTTCTCAGCTTCTCGATTCTCATCCGTTCAGTTCATCCTATATGTGATTCTTGGAAAAGATCTTCCTAAAATACCTTATTTTATTTTATCATTCCACCATTCAGGAATTACAGGGATTCAATTTATCACTCAAGAACCTCCACCACTTGCCTGTTAATTGTAGGCGTGTGTTCCAAACCAAAACTGGACACCAGTATGAGTTCAATGCCTTCATCCTCCCTTGCACAAAACGGGTCCTAGTCTGCATTAGTGCCTTTGAGCATGCCATTTCCTTATTTCTATTTCTTCCAATATTCTATGCTCTTTTAATTTGGTTCAAGTTTCCTACTCTATGAATCCGTGATTAATATCCATCTTCATCTTCTTTAATTGACCTCATCACACTTACTCATTGTGGACTGTGTTGATTTGTAATGATTTGCATGTTCTGAAATTGTGATTTTCGATTTGTTTCTGTGGGTGTGAAAAGTAAAAATCTTTAAAGGCATGACCTGCATTTTTAAATATTCAAATATATTTATATAACTATATATATAAACACATACATATGGGGACTCTGTCCATATATATATATATATATGGAGAGGTAAAGTCATATGTATTGTTTATAATTTCATATTATAGATGACTTTGTCTTATATTCTGTCATTAAACTTGTTTTTTGTTAAGTATAGAATGGATTGATCAATATGCAACACATACACAGATTACTGTGGACTTTAAAAATTATTCATTCTAATTTTTTTAGGATTGAAAAAGGATGGAAATAGGCCTTACATCATACCTTTCCTTTCCCTTCGTCCCCAGCAATCCACTCTCTCATTGGGAAACAACCCCCCACCCCACTCCCAATACAACTCTACAAACATTGAGGACATAGGTGCTTAGTAACTTTTGATGGGCCAAAGAGCAATGTGGGGTAAAGTAAGAAATGAGGCTGAGAAAAATCCTTCTCCCAGAAATCAAGAAAGGGGAAAAGAAAACAAACACTACAGCATGGCATGACTGAGTTGAAGCAAGAATTTTTAGCAACCACTGTTTGCTCCTTTGTTTCCCGCATTCTCATCCTCTACAAAATTCCTGTCTTTGTCCTGTGCGGTAATATGTCTAAATATCCTAGACTTGATAACTCTCTCTCTCTATATATATATCCTTATCACCCTTCCTCCAATAGCATCCCTGAAAACCTAGCAAGGTATTAATGAATTCATCTCTGGCAAAGTTTATTGCTCTGTGTGTGTGTGTGTGTGTGTGTGTGTGTGTGTGTATAGGTATACACACATATACATACATGTACATACATACATATGGCTGGTGACTTCTCATAGTACATCTATCTCAAAGCTGCACTGTTGCATGTCCCATTTGGTTGACAGGGCATCTCTGACCTGACAGATTTATCTGTTGAGAACAGGATCATGCATTTGAAACCAGTTTAATTCTTAGTAAGACAATGCACATGGCTTATGTAGATTTTGTCTTTGATTTTTTTTCCCCCTTATATGTTACTCAGGGAAGCTTATGTCAGTATAAATCAGTGGTAATGAAATCAACATTATGGCATCTTTGATATTGCATTTGCTAAAGCCTTTCTGGACGTTTAACCCAGCTTTCAATGATTGATATTACAGACAGTGAATAAACATTTTTGATGGATCTGTTTGCTCACAGAAAAAAAAAAACTAATCCTTTTTTCTCTTTGATTTAAAGGGTGTAATGCCATTGGAGAGGAAGCGGTTCAAATGTGGTCATCATAGGTTGGTGGCACCAAAAATAGAAACTCACTTAGGGTAAAATTTGCTGTCAGGAAAAAATGGAGCATTCCTTCTGAACTCAGGAACGTGTGGTTCATACGAGCTTGCTTGTAGATGGTTGCTACAATAAGGCTTCTTTCATACAGGTGTGTTTATGCCCCAGGCTTGCTGGCCACAGTCCATTCCATTTACAGAAGCTGAATTAAACAATAACTACCGCATTGCAAAAAATGGTAGGGGTGGGGGGAGGGGGAGGGGGAAAGGTGAGCGTCAAAGGAGATGCCTGAGAGCTTTGTTAGGGCCAAGAAAAACCCTGTTGCAGTTGTCAGAGCTTGTTGATGTTGCTGGGAACGGCACTTTTTTTTTCTCCTGGATTTTGTGGTTCTGCCTTAGGAAAGAAAGTAAAATAGAACGGAAGAACAAAGTCCTACTCTATAAATCAGCAGCTGCTCCTTGCCAGATCAAAGGAGTGACATTTTTGCTCCTGGACTACTTGTCCACTTGAGGGCTTGACAGGCAGCTAACAGCTGGCCTGCTAGACTGTATGGGAGAATCAGCCTACATCTTCTTCCGAGCAGATGACAAGCTAATCAGAGACATATCCATAGCACGGGGCATGTGAGTGCACCTTGATCTCTTCAAACATATCTAATACATAATTGCTAAACAGCTTGGTGCATTTTTGGCAAGTTAATGCTTAGGTGATTTCCATTGAGAAGTAGGATAGAGAATTAATACTTCAATCAAAGATAATCATGAAAGCTAAAAAGATACTAAATTTGTTGGGATCTTCTCCTCTTAGAGTGAATTAGTAAATGGCTGGGAACATAATGGGAATTGGCTAAGAATGTATGTAACTGATTATCTAGTGACTGATTTTCAAAGCCCAGTCAGGCTATGGTGTTCAGATAAATGAACAGGTAATTGGAAATTGGGAACTTTGAAAATGATTGCTGCTGCTTTTTGCCGATAAAGAGTTGAATAGAGTTGTGGATGTATCTCTCTTCTGTGTCTGCAAAAAGTTGTTTTCAGAAGCACTATAAGGTGTGTAGGTATGCAGATCTGGAATTTTAATGTCAGTAGTAAAACTTTCAAAGTAATTCAGTTTCTAGTTGATTTCCATCTGCAATAAATCATGTACGGGATGAGGTAATATACTACAACTTATATCTATTGACTTAGTATTTTATCTTTAAGAGGATAGATTCTAGATATGAATAGCTAAGGAAGTTTGAGTGTTTTCTCCTCCCTTGCTTTCAAGTGGCTTTGAAAGATCACTTTTACAATGCATGATAAATAGCCACATGTGAATAATCTGATGGCATTCTGTAAGAGTAACAGCGCTTCAAAATCATAATCTGCTGGGATGTTTTGTTATATGCCATCAGGTGTGATTATATTCATGGAATAGTGTTTATTGTTGCCCAGTATTATAAAGGAAATAAAAGATAATTCCCTATCTGAGCTGAAATTTTGCAAATATTTTTCTTAAAAGGTCCCTCCTATTGGCCATATAAACCTTAGTCAAAAACGATGCCAAATTTTCTAGGTCATCTTTAAAAATTCTTTTAATTATAAAAGTAATCATACTTATTAAAAACTCAACCAGTACAGAGTCATTTGGGAAAAAAAATGAGAAATCTACCATTATCTTCCTATTCACTCCTGAAAAACAGCTTCTATTAAGTTTCCACAAAAACATTTTATTGACCCAACTTTTCCTTTAGGAGGTATAGAGGAGGTACAATGAATTAAATTATTATAAATTGTTTGTTGCCCAAGGCAAGTGATTAAAAGACTGTTTACATCTAAGATAGCTAAAGAGAATAGTATATGTGATCACAGCTAAGGTTCACAATGAAAACTTGATCTTTCCAAGTTTCAATTCTTAGGCAGAGTCCTAGAATTTGGTAGGTGATCTGGAGCAAGGCTTCTCAAACTTAAATGTGCGTGGATCACCTAGAGATCTTTTAAAATACTGATTCAGATTCAGAAGTGCAAGAATGGGAACTTTACCATATCTCAGCTTCTCTAACAAGCTCAAGGTGATGTCGATGTTGCTGGTCCATGGAACACACTTAGAGTAGCAAGGAACTGGAGAATCATTTAGGGAATGTGATTCCAGCATAGGTCACTCCAGTACTCACCCCATGTACCCCATCCCCAGCAGATACCTGCTCCATTGTCTAAAATCTCCACCATGGCATTATAGATTTGGATTAAACTGTAATATTTAGAAAGATCCTACCATATGAATACATGGTACTCGTAGGATTGCAACACATTATTACTCTGGTATCAATTCAGCGTGAAGTTGTTTAATAGTCACCCACCTATTCTTAATTATTGCCTATGAGAGAATAGAACTCCTGAGGAGCATTGGATAGCTGCATTTTGACTATAAGCTAACGTTTAGTGAGCTCTTACTATGTGCCAGGCACTGTGCTAAAGATCTTGCATATAATATCTCCCTTAATCCTCAAAAGAATCCAGACCCAGTTATTTCCCCAGTTTGCAGATAGGAAACAAAATGAGGTTTGGAAGGTTAAGTATACTTGTCCAAAATCAAAGAACAATAAAGGGCCCAGAACATGAGCCGATGCTCTTCCCCATGTTGCTGTGTGTGTAAGTCTGAAATATGAAGCAATAGTTGAGAAGGGTGTGCTCAAAGTAGGGTATTTTAATAAGGAGCCTATGTCACCCCTTGTAAATTTTGGGATGAATTAGATGAAAGGAAGAATATTGAAGTAACACAGCAGAAGGTCATCAAAGATAAGCATCACCTACTCGATAATTTTGTCCAGGGCTTTTTATGTCAGCATGAACACTCCACTATTCGAGGCCTATTCATAATGGTATAAAATGTTTGTGATTTCAGATTAACAGCATGTTTTCATATTATAAACTTATTCCTATTTAGTTCATGTGTTTTAGAGGTATAGACAAATCAGATTATTAATTAAGCGATAGCTCAGGGAAATTAATCAGTATCCATGAATGTGTCCCTTAGTAGCATATGAATCTCAGTGATTTACCTTACTTTGCTCACAGTTCCTATAAGTTGTCTGGCCACCAGTGGAAAACTTATGTTTGCGACATGACTCCATCATTTGTGTGCCCAAGTTCACGTTCAAAGGCATTAAACCTGTCTAATTCACTGATTTAACCATTTTCATATAACTGACTGAGAAAATCCTACTCTAGCCATAACCATAGCACAGAAAAAGACTTGCTTTTTTGTAAAGTAAGAAAAAATGGAGAAACTTGGTAACTGACTTGCCAAGGTTGAAGCTTCCTTATTTGAAACACCAACCAGGAGCAAGCTTTGTGAGTAAGCACCTTGCTGCCGAATCCTGTGGAGAGGGACACTGAGGAAGCAGAGCTTAGTCCTGTTTTAACAGGTCTCCAGTCACTGAGCTACCTATAACACCTTTTCCAAATTGATGTGATCCCTCTTCGACAGTTCAGCCCCCTTCCTTGCCCAGACTAATCTATGCAAAAGTCCTCCTCAGGGCTGGCAGCTTTCCAGGTGACTCCATGGAGGCCTGCACTTTCTAACAAAAAGAATGCTGCCTAAAGGAGTTGGTTACCAGGTGTGGCATGAAGTTAGTGAACCAGAAAGAAGGGATTTATCAGCCATTTAAAAAGAAGGGGGAAAAAAAGAAAGGGAGAAAAGAAAAGAAACCAACCAGCAATCAAGAATGACACTTAAGTCTACTTCTATCAACCTGAACTATGCTTTGGAGTGAAAAGTCTTTAAAAGAAAAATCGTGATGGTCAGATTTCAGTTACAGCAAAATATGCAAAGCTGAAAAGTTAGGATTTTCTGGGGGCAGGGAGGTCTCCAGGAGACATCTCTCCAGCAAGACAGTAAGATGAAATTTCTATGATATTTGCTGTCTTGGGTTTATTTTTTTTTTAATGTATTCTTTTTTCATCTCTGAGTTGATTTAGAAAGGCCTCGTGATTCTTGGAAAGTCATTGAATTTATTTCTATAATTAAGTTATTTTTAAACTAAGAGTCTTAGTATATAATTTTTAAGGATCACACATACTAATGCATTTCCTACTTAAGTAAAATTCAGAGAGAAAGTAAATAGTCTTAGTAGATACTCTCCTAAGCTTTTGTGTGAACCTGGGTACTAACTTTGTGTTCAATACAAATCAGTGGCGCTAGTGCACTTTAGGGTACTCATTCCCTAAGGAGTCACTAATGGAATTGTCTGTAGCCCTTAAAAAAAAAGTCACAATGAGGCTAATGAAAATTTTTTTCTAAGTGAAATCTGGATAAGACACTAAGCTTGCTAGCACATTTGACACACAAGTTGTAAAAAACACGGAATATTTCTAAGTACTAATTAGTATTGAAGAAGACTTTGTAACTTAGGGTTAAATTGTTTATACCAATAGAGAAGTGTATGTCTGCAACTTCAAAATCATTCTGGGATGACATTAAAACTTAGAGAATTTTTTAATATCAGATACAGATGAAAACCTAACAGCCTTTGGATTGGAAATAACTCGCGGGGGTTTTCATTAAAGTTGGGTGCAGCTTGCTGCATTTTGGTTAGTTGGATGTCTTCAGCAATTTTTCAAATGTTTTGGGTTTGGCAAAGTCCAAAATGTTTTTTGCCAAGACCCTCTTTTCCCCTTATTTTTTAAACCCGTGTGAAATTCAAGGATAACTTAATCCATATGCGTCTGATTCATTTACACTTAACTCATCAAAATGTTATTTTGTAAGACCCATTTAATATCCAAGAAACCTTTTGAGCCTTTTTAAGACAAGTCTTTTGTCTTTGAACCAGCCAAGTTGCGTTTTTCCATATGAATGAAGCCTGAACCTTGAAAGATTGAAGATGAGTTGATTTTCAACTTAGATTCTTCAAATTTTATGTAGAATCAAAATTTGATATTCCATTTACCACTTGATCACTGAAAAGGGTCGTTTTTAAAATATAGATCAGAGGAAATGGAAAAAAATTTATGTCATGTAATTTTGGTAAAAGACATATATGGAAATTTCATCTTAGAAATATTAAATAAATAAAAATTTTTCCTAGTTTTATTTGTTTTAATCTATAATTTAAATGGTTCTTATTTTATGTATGTCAGTGTATTTTCTAAGAATGGCATCTGGGTCATCAGCGGAGGGGGCAGTAATCTTTAATGTCAAAGTTTTCTTACAGTCAACTCATTAGTTGTTAATTCTAATAGTAACATCTATCGTATTAATAAACTATCCCAAGATCAGAGGAGTTGACAATTGGCAGGAGTTGTATGTTAAGAGATTTCTGAAAAATAGGGGCCCATATGTTTTTAAAATTCTGTGTGATTTTAAAGAATGTGGTAGAATTATGAATCTGGCAAGAAATAGCACTATGAATCAAAAACATTGTTTGAGAACAAAAATCCGGAGAGGCTAAATGGTGCCCAAGTGAAAAAAGAAAAATCTCTGTGACCCTTTGTAAAAGGATCTAGTGAAAACCTTCAGAGGTTTCTATTCGTATTTGCTTAGGAGAAGTGGGCAAAGAAAGGCCATTGCCTTAACTGCTAGTGAACATCCAGTCCATGCCATGGTAACTAGTTGAAAATGTAATACTGGAGTGGCATTTCCAAGTTCAGCGGTTCTATAAAGACCTGCTAGCACACAGAATGCTTTTTTAATGTTCCGCATTGTTGTGTATCCCCCATTGAACAACCTTTTGAGCGGACCCTGTTTTTACTAATGTAAACATTCTGACGAGTATCCAAAGAAATGACCTTTGAGTGAACCTCTAACCTTCCCTGTAATTATTTGTTTGAAGACAGTGTGGAGTTCTCCTGCTGAGAACTAAGAACCATGATGCCTTGCAGCTCTGTGAGTAGGGAGTGTTTGGGGGAACTGGAGAGAGAGACATAAATAAGGGAACAACCTCCAGATGTAAGGAATAAAAGAGTAAAAGGGCAAAATTAAAAAGGGAAAAAATAGCAATTCGTTTTACCTAAAGAGTTGGCCTATTCTGGGGTTGGGGGGGGACAGGATTAGTAAGTAGCACATAAAAAGAGGTAAAACTCCTCCATTAGAAACAAGAAGAGAACAGGTTTCTCTGACTCTCCTGAGCATCTTTGTTGGTCTTAACCTGAGCTGATAAAAAGAGTTCTTAGGGGTGGAAATATCAGGTCAGTCCTCTTTGGTTGCAGTCAAAGCAGTGGGGAAAAAGTAGATAATTAAGTTCTTTTTCTGATTTGAGGGATGCTTCTGGAAGTCTTTATGATCTGGTCAGATATTCCTCAGCAACACTTCAGGTGACAGGTGGGAATAAATAAGCAGTTTCAACTCTCCTTTTGTTTTCACCTCTGCATAGCCTGTCACTTTCCTCCCCAATACCCAGGGGGTGTGATGTTTTTGACAACGGAGCTGTACTTTCTTAAGTAATAAAGAAGTTCATTGTTTTGCAAACAAACACCATATGCAAAAGACTCCTTTGGTTTTCTGGAGGCTATTATTCCTCAGCCTAATTGTATTCCCACCAGAGTGCTCACAGGAGGCCTGACAGAGTGTGGCCTGACTGTCCTCCTCCGAAAGGACATCAACTTCCTAGGAACGCAGAGCTGCCAGCACACACTAGAATTTTTCTGGTTAATTTCAGAGAATGAGTTTTCAGTTCCTGCCTGTGGCCCCATGTGGACTCATTAATCATTAAGTCCCCCTGCGCCTAAGATTTGAAACTGAAAATATTGAAAAATATTATCAGTGGGTATATTTTTAAGGAACAGCTAGCTGTATGCTCCCTGCCCCCACCCCCACCCCAAATACACGGCCAGTGAATCCTGCGCATGAGCTCACATGTGTGGGGAATACACATCATTAAATGCACAGGGACAGGGGTAACTCGCAAATGGTAGAAAATTGTTTTGTTTTTATTAAATTTGGAGAAATAAAGGAGATTTCTTATCATCTTACTCTGTTTGTACATGAATATTTGATGGGCATTATTAAACATTAAAGTAACATGAAGTAGGCACTTATTTTTGGATTTCCAGCAAAATTAGATCCAGGCTTCTTAGACGAAATAACTGCTGCTCCTTTACATTCCTGCGATTCAGCCACCACCTGATTTGAAAACGTTTCTTGGGCTCTAATATCAACCATGTGTACCTGAGGCTCTGTCTTTCCAGTGGGTTGAAAGGTGGCTGGGTTTATGGTTGGCAGTTACCTTATCCGCTGCCCTGGGTGTCCCAGCTTAGGCTAGAAAGGCTGCCCCCAGCTGGCACTGACCTCTGAATGACCCCTAACTTTACAGGCTTAAACTGCAGGAGTTGCCGAAGAGCAGAAGTCTTTCTGGCCAGCACTTATTACTGCTGTGTTGGTGATAAAACTTCAGACAGCCTAATTGATGGCTTTGCTGACCTAACAATACCTTGTGAAAGCCGAGTGCCAGAGCCTGGTCTCCATTTATGACCAGCTGCAAGGGGGAAACTGGGTCTCCCTCGGATGAGGAGTCCAGGGAAAGGGGAAAAATCTTCCAGCCTGTGAACTTTAACCAGATTCCTACTTGTTCAAGAAGCAGAAGCACAGTTTTGCAAACTAATAGAAGTTTTCTCATGGAGAGTTTTTTTCCCTCCTTCAGCTTTTTTAGCAAGTTGGCTGTGCAATAACAATGGAGACGATCCAGTCAACTACTTTCAAACGCTGGAAGGTGAAATCGCATTTACATTAAAAAGATAATTTTCCGAAGAAATTTGATCGTATTCTCCGCAGCATTCACGCAAAGGTGATCACTTAGCACAGAAACCGAGTTTGATGACCGGTCTTCTCTGTTCCGTTTCAGGTTTATTAATGCCAGAAGAAGAATAGTACAGCCTATGATTGACCAGTCAAATCGAGCAGGCAAGTTCCAGCTAGTATCTGTATTCCCGCCCACAGACACAAATCCTCATCGAGTTATCCTCCCGGAG
>CAUYSK010111195.1:27500-59585 GCA_963575035.1 Avahi laniger
TAGTTTGCGCTTCCTAAGCCAATTCTTCTTATTATTTTGGGGGACTCTTCTTCAAAGAGCTTGCCAATGAAGATTTAAAGACAGAGCAGGAGCTTCTTCCAGGAGGAGTTCTGAGCCTTGGCTGTGGACAAAACAATCTTAAGTTGGGCAGCTTTCCTCAACACAAAAAAAGTTATTAATGGTCATCAAACCATAACTAGGACTTTATCAGAAACTCAAAGCTTGGGGGATAAAAAGGAGCAAGAGAATACTGTAACAAACTTCGTACAGAGTTCGGTCTATTAATTGTTTCATGTTAGATATTCTATGTGTTTACCTCAATTGAAAAAAAAAAAGAATGTTTTTGCTAGTATCAGATCTGCTGTGGAATTGGTATTGTATGTCCATGAATTCTTCTTTTCTCAGCACGTGTTCCTCACTAGAAGAAAATGCTGTTACCTTTAAGCTTTGTCAAATTTACATTAAAATACTTGTATGAGGACTGTGACGTTATGTTAAAAAAAGGTGTTAAGTCACAAAATGCGGTAATAAATATTTCATTTTTGATTTTTTGTTAGGCTTTTGTGTTTTTAATGGTTTTGAGGCAAGGTTGCACAATGCTGACTGTATACAGTGTTAAAAGTAGATGATGGCTTTCCCCTCAAGACATTGAGTGTATTTGAAACTTAACTTACTAGTAATTTTTAAGGTAATCATCTGCAGCCTTTCGGTGTATATATGGCCTATATGTTCCACCAGCAGAAAACTTCTAAAGGTATGAAATTGTGTGTATGTTATAAGCCAGGTTGAAAGACCACCTTCAACATGCCCAACCTCCTTTTAGATGCATGACGTTAAAAAAATATACTTTCAGATAAAGCTTTCCATGGTCATCCTTTGCCAGAATAAAGGGCTTTTCAGGGTTAATTTTACATCGTAAGAAACAGTGTCTGTCTGTACTCAAAGATAATTCATCTGCCTGTGTTTCTCCTGAAATATTGTTGAATATGCAAATGAAAATTTACATTCGGATTTTCAAAGATAAGTAAACAACTTCTATGGAGTTTGAAATCCTGAGTTTAAAAGATTACTCATTCTTTAATATTTAATATAAATGATATTATGGTGTCTTTTTATTTCAGACACTTCCATGTGCAGGGATGCTAGGGTGATGATTTGGTGACTAAATTTTTCTCTAAAAAACAACAAAACAGATAATATGATCCCATTTTCAGAATTTTATGATTTCCTGGAAATCTCTGCCATTAGCTTGTTGATACTGCACAATGTCTGCCTGCTAAAGTGTGCAAAAAGTGTGAGGTATTTGTGTGCCTCTTCAATTTTTCAAATATGCTATCCTGGAATTTTGTAACTCCTAAACTTTTAATCTTATATTTAGAAAGAATAATATCATAAACTGTAGCTAGATATGTGATGTCAACTTAATAAGGAAATAGTTCACTGTCTCTGCAAACTTAAACTTGGAAGAAATCCATAGTTGTGTCTTATATGGGGCTCTTCCATCTTTCCATTTTAGACAGCATTAATGGAAGTTCTATATAAATGAGCAAGGAAATAAACTTCTATTGTTTTGTATTTTATTTAGTTAGAATTGTTAGAAGTACATTTATCAGCTTAATTAGCATGCTGCTGTTTAAACATAGAAATAACACTTCTGACACAAACTAACTGTTAATGGAGAAATTCTGTGCCACTTGGAAAAGAGAGATAGCTTCCTTCTCATTTTCGCTATCCCATTTTAAATAGAGTCTTTTTGTAAAACTTAAATATTTGCATATTTTTACTTTAAATGCTTTTATGTAAACTCCGACAAGTTCCCCCTTATAAATTAACTCTCACATCAGCTGAAAATAAACTGGCAAAGTTTTTCTTCCTTTCCTTTTAGTAAAGTAAATGCTGAAGGGTTTTCTTGGTAATTGGCTTATGTTTAGGAAGTGTTTTCTGAAATTATTGAGTTATTTCATTGAAGTTTAGAGCCCAGAGCTCTCTATCCTTGGTTTTAATGAATAAAATCATCTCAGACTTAGTTTCTTCACCAAACCCATGTCCTATCATGTTAACCTTTACCCTCTTAAATACTTGAAGAGGAATGATAATTGTAATAATATTTGTTTGTATTTTCTTGCTCCCTCCTACCACCCCGTGCTAAGACAGAGAAGTGATAAATTAGTCCAATTTTTATAATGCTTTTTTTATACCACCCCGGAAGGCACTTGCTCCTATCTCGGGTTTACTATTTAGTATAAAGAGTTCCGATTTGGGTATATTTAAGAAAGACTCAGCTGTCAAAAGCAAAGAAACTGGGAATGGTGTTTTGACAACCATATAGTGTTAAAGGAAATACTGTAGTCTGAATAAAATTGCTTATGTTCTCCAAAACAAGAGTAATATAAAAACACTTTTTTATTTATATGAAAAAGCAAAAGCAGAAATAAATTCCAAAGGTTTCCCTTTCTTTAAGAAATTCTGAGAGAACTGCAGTCGCCATCTGTTAAGGGTTGGGAATTGAGCAAGAAGCCACATTTTAAAGAAAAAAGAGAGAAAAAGACCAGGAAAGTCTGTGTCTTTCATTCACCCCTTCTCCCTCTCCCCCCAACCCCAGGTCAGCACTCCTCAGTCCCCCCCAGCCGCAAGCTCACCCTCGTTACATTTGTCGAGCAGAGTCTATCAGGACCCTCCTGCCTCCTCAGCCCCTCCCGCCCCCGCGGGCCTGTTAACCCGAAGCAGATTCGGGAAGGGAAATGTGGCCAATATCTCTAGCAGCTGTCAAAGGAGGGACTTTCCTTCAAAGGGACTGGACAGGGATCCTCCACAAGTTCCCCATTAGTCCTGCAGGCCAGCAATTTGATAAGGAGCTTGGACCTCCGCTACAAGTTGCCACTCGGTTACAAGGTCCGGTGTCTGGACGTCTGGATGCGCCGAGTGGCCCTCGCCGGGCAGCCACGGCCACCGCCGCCCACCGAGCCGGGTTGTTGCGGACGTGCCTGGGAGGAGGCAGGGCAGAGGCGTGGGCAGCGGCAGGGGGCAGGCAGAGGGCTGCCCGGCCCTCACCTGGCCTTTCCTTCGCATGTGCGTTTGTTGGAGGTGGACTTGCACACGGACGGGGGTGCGCGTGGGGCACGTAGCAGTCACAGATGCAGCGATCGACTCGGGGCTTCGCGCGCTGTGGGCGAGCCCCTGCGTCCCGGCCGGCTGGGAGCAAGGGGCTGCGCAGCGGAAGCGCTGGTCTGACGGGGGAGGCCGGTCAGACTGTGATGAGCATGGAGACCGTCGGGGCAGTGTTTGAAGGGAGGTTTTAATATTAATAGTTTCGGTGTAGAGACAGAAGGGAGATTGCGTCTACGGCTCCTCCGGGCAGACTCTGGGTGACAGGGATGATGGATGATCCGGCAGAGCCCAGCAGCTCCTCCCCTCCAGCCCCAACAGTGTCAAAGCTACTTTAGTTGAAGCTTCAGAAATAAAATAAACAGCATCAGCCCCCCCACCCCTTACTCTTCGTACACCTCCTCCCTCGCCCCCCGCTTTCCAACATCGATTTATGGATCATTATGAATCAATTACTGCTCTCAATAGTTTCCCATTGGCTTAAATAAAACACTCGAAAGATGAAAACGTGGGGTTCGGTGGGGATTTTTTTTTTTTTTCCCCTGACAGGAACAATCGCAAAATCCATTATCTCATAATCACAGGCGCTGGGTTAGGAGGTGAGGAGAAAGGACGGGGTCACTTAGTAAATAACTGGGGGGAACGCTAGAAGGGGGGTGTCGCCCAGCTGCTGCCTTTGTTTTAGTTCAGATATGTTTATTTGTTTGTTGTTTGTTTGGGGTTTTTTGAACGCGGGTTTGGGGGGGAGACTTGCGCGAGAATTAGATGCCTGCAAGTTTTGTGACCTAATTATTTAACTCCTTTGCAGAAACCCGTTTGAATGTGCATCTCGGCAAACATCAGATGTTGTTGGTAGCGAGGTCGCACATGGGCAAAGGTGTGGAGGAATGGGTGCGTGTGGAGGGCGGATTTTCACTTTGTTGTGAGCAACTGTGCGCGGGAGGGTTTGCAGCGGGGGAGGAGGATTCTCCCTCCCGCAACCCTCTGCTCTCCCCCCACCCGCCAAGGGCTGGTTTTGTCGCTGGGACCCGTTTGGATCTGGGACTGGCCCCCCTTTTCGCCCCCACCCCCACCCTGGCCGTCCCAGGCTTTTCTTCCCTGTCCTGCCTTTCCGCGGCGGTGCTCGAGGTTCTCTAGGTGTTTCTATGACTACATTGTGTGTGTGGGAGGGTCAGACGTGGGGGTTGCCCGCGAGAGGGCCGTTCCTGGGCGATCATTTATCAATGTCACCCACATAATGATTCTCTCTGCAGCCTCCTATTGATGAGGATAATTACATTAGCTCAGAGTGACTGATCAATGAAAAACCACCACACAAAAACTTCTTTACTCTTCCATAATACCAAAAAACGATACAGAAATAACATAGAAAGCCCGATTTTCTTTCCCTTCCCTGTCCGCCAATGGACTCTGCCCCCCCTCCGCGCACACACGCACACACACACACAAACAAGACGGAGGAGTAAAGTAAGAAAATAGACCCAGGTTAGTTTCGTTTAAAGGAGGATGCAATTTTGCCCGTGAATGCATTTTCTCTAAATTTGTTGGCTTCATTCCTCCTTTGGTAAAGAATATCAACGGATTTGCTAATGTGAGTTGCTTTTAGACTAGTCTGTGGGTTTCCGTTCTTTTTATTTCTTTCCTCCCTTTTGGGCATTTTTTCCCCCCTGCTTCAAAAAAGGAGACAATTCTTTTTATAAATAATTGGTAAAATGAATTACTCTAGGTCCTCTTTTTAAAAAGCGTTTGCCTAAGTCGGGTTATCTTTCCTCTTTATCACTTCATAAAGTAGCGCAATTAAAGATGTGATTTTGCATGGGTATAAAGGGTGGCTCCATTATATGGCGACATAATATGCTATATTCTCGCCTGAAAGTTTGCAGCTAAATTACGATTTCGCTTTTTCTAGACTTAAAAATCAATATTTCCTCAATTAAAGAGAATTTTAATGCTTTACTTGCGAGTTGTTAAAGGCGCTGTAAATTTTATTGTAATGCTTCTTGACTTCGGAGTAGATGCAGGAGACCGGTTGATTCTCGTGGTCTTTTTCCTCTCAAAGAACCTAGCCCAGGAACGTCCAGTGGTTTCAGATCAAATCGAAGCAACAAAGGTAAGGAGTTTTCTGAGAGGGACGGGATAAAAAGGTGGGGAACCCGCCTAGGGGGCCCTCCAGGCCAGAGGCCATTGTCTTACATATTTTCACCTCTCTGTGTCCCATCTCCTGAAAGTGACAGAGGTGTCCAGTTTACTCTAATCTTTCTCGAAAGGGAGCACGTTTAACTCCCGTCTGCTCTGTGACGGTCAGAAAAGAAGCTGCATTTGGGGAGCATTCTAGACTCTTCCCAATGCCCCTCCTTTTCTCTTTCCTTTCCTTAGTCCACCAAAATGTAATTTGGAACTGGCTCTTTCACAGATTTTGTCATATTTTTATGTGTGTTCTGGCCTCCACGTCAGAAATCGTTCCCCACACTCAGGAACGTGCACTGTTTACAGATGTTTTCTCCTTCCACACGTCCCACCTAGTAAAAGTTCCCGCAGAGAATTAACTGTGGTGTGTTAATAGCCCAGATCTGCTACTGCTCTCTCCTGCAAAGTTGAAATCTGGTAACGTGGAGTATGGCGTTGAACTAACGCTGCAGGGCTGTTCAAGGCCGGGAGAAGCCCAAAGACCAGAGACTTCTAAGGCCCAGGGACTTTGGTGGGAAGCAAGGTAGTGAAACTTTGAGAAAGAAAGGTGGAGAGAAAGATATGAAAATGAGGCTGGAAGGGAAAGTAATGAGAAAAGAATAGGGCAAGGCAAGAAAATGAGCCTTTGGGATCTCTTTGTAATTTAAAAAGAAATAATAATGAAGAGAAATTGAATATCTGAGGCTTGCTATTAAGTTGTTTTTGAAGCCAATGTCCGTTCAAGAGCAAATCCCCAGAGATGCCAGGGCGGGCCTGAGTTTCCAAATGGAACTCCTCCTAAAGTTCCTTTTGCAGTTCCCTCTTCAGTTAATTTGCTGGGAATGAGAAGACTAGGGAAAAGGCGATGTGTGTGGTGTACCAGGGCTTAAGTAAGAGTATGATGGGAAGGGGCACCTAGATATAATGAGGCTGCTGTTTTAAGCTGAATAGAAAGCGGGAGTTGGGGGGGGAGAGAAAAAGCCACACAACACCACAATGCACTTTAAATAATTCTCACCCACCTGCCTTCCTTTTTTTTCTCTAACCACACACTACACTGAGTAGTATATATAGGAGGGGAAAATTTCTAGCTTAGCATCTTCTGTGCGTAGACCCACCCAACAGAGCCCCCTTCCCTTAGATTCCTGACATGTAAGCCTAGACCACAGCCTTTTTATCGAGTGAGTGGGGCTTTGTTAATGTATTTGTACTTTTCTGCTTTCAGTCTAAGTTTCTCGCTTTGGAGGAGGGAGGAGGTGCAGGAAAGGAGGGGGAGGGGAGCAGAACACAAAGACTTTATCTAGTTCTCACCAAGCAGGTTTCAAAATAGGAACTTAATGGGAAGAAAGACGGAAAGAATAAAAAAAAAAATAAGAGGGGCGTGAGAATTGTTTATTACAACAGGTTTACTTGTCTGGAAGAGAGGTGATTCTGTGAATATTTTTTCCTTTGAGGATTCTCTTTTCCTCATATTGAAACATTTTCAAATTTTAATCCTTTAGCAGACAAAACCTCAATATAAATATGACATGGGCCACTGGCAAAAAAACGAACTTAAACCCAGTGCTTAGAGGGGAGGGGGTGTGGGGAGGAGAGAGAGCCCTTTCTGATTAATAACTAGCAGGGTAATGTTGAGGGCTTTTTCTGCCCGATTGCCTTTTTGAATTAGAGCCGATTTCTTCACACTTCAATAGTGCCTGTCTCCTTTAAAATGACTGGCAGATTTGTTTCTCTTTTTTTTTTTCTCTCCCTGAGACTTAATGATGTAAATTTTCTAATTAGTTAAATCATATTGCTTAAAGGCCTAATATTTACCATGTAAGAAATGATCATTCTGATTTGGACCTCTTGAAATATTCTGAGAAATAACATTTGGCTTTTAGGTTGAGAGATGAGAGAGGAGGGGGAGCTCTATTACGGGTGGCAGTTTAGAGTAGAGAAGGCACGGACCCGGCAACATGTTAAATTAATAGTTGAAGTTGAGCTGGGCTCACACCCCAAGTCTGCTTTTATTTTTCAATCAGCGAAGATTTAATTGGCAGCCCTCAGGCCGGGCGATCTGATATTTTCTCATTAGTTTCCCATCACTAATCTGGAGTGTTAGATTGGCTTAAAGGTTGTCAACATTTGACCAATTTTATTTAAGGAAAAAAAAAATCACGCATTATGGCTCCAGGACGTGAGATCAGCAAATAAATCCTGCTTGGATCAGCGGAACTAACAGGCGAAAAAAATGTTGACTATTCATCGTCGCATTTAATAAGTTGCATTAATGTATATTTCAAGGCTAGGGAGAGAGATTATACATGTGCTGCGTAGATGCTGATGAAAAGAAAGAGGCCGATGGGGAGCGAGGTGCCCTATAAGCGAGATGGGTAGGTAAAGTGAGACGTAGAGACATTTCGAACCTGAGTAAATAACCCAAGTGGAATAGCTGTTGAGGGTTTAGGAACTACAATCCACCCTCCCTTTCCTTTTGCAGCTGCGTGAAACTGCCAAGCCTGTCTTGCAAGCTCGGAGTGGCTCGACTGTCTAGTCTAGAGATAACATCAGAGCGCCCCCTGCTGGCCAGCAGAGCAGAACGCTGCGGCTCAGCCCCCTGCGAAGCGAATCGTGTTTTTCTGCGCCCCCCACCCTTCGCTGACTCCTTCCTCCGCCCCCACCTCCGTTCTGCAGCAAAACCCCGCGGCAGGGGGAATAGCTTGTCAAGGCTGAACATTTAAATGAATAAATGATAAAAATAATAATAAAATAAAAAGGAACCCCTCACCTTCACTTGGCCTCCTGGGAATAAGCTATCAAACGCCTTAGCAAAGGGACACACATTTCCTTTTCCTAAATCTCTTTATTCTCTGGGTTTTTTTGCTATAGTTTGTTTTTTTCTGCCGAACTGTAGCTTCCAAGTCCAAGGAAATGTTTTTAATAGATGCTGTAGACGGTATAAAAATGGATATCCGATGGGAAAAGAAGTCAATACAAAGCAATATTTTGCATCCTCAAAAAATTAAACTCCCGAGGAACTCTCATTATTTTGAAAAAGTCTGAAGGAGTAGCTTTCGGAATTCAGACAGTTTCTTGTCTTGAATGACCCTTTTCTGCACAGCAGAGGAATACCGGCCCCTGTCCGATTTTTTTTTTTCCAAAAAATACAACGTGTTTAAAAGTTGCCATCGTACCTTCCTACCTACCTACTTACACACACACACACACACACACACACACACACACACACGCACGCACACACACAGTGCTATTCTTTCTTGGCCCGTGCTTCTCAATTTTGCTGGAAACGGAAATGGTAGCTGAAGTGCACCAAAATACACCGCCAAGGTCTTTGACACTTGATCTTACTATTGTGGTCCAATGCAAGGTGTGAGACTGCTATTATTTCAGAGTATTTTGGTTATTTTTCAACGGTTTAGTGCATAGAGGCGTTTTCTCGGCTTCCCAATTAATCTCCAGCGGGATTTATGAGCACTGTGCAGCGCGAGGGCGCACAGGTAACGAGAGCCGGGGCAATCTCGGGCTGGCAGACGCGCCGCCTCCACCGCCAGCCTCCACTCCTGGGAAAGGCGCTGGCAGAGCAGCCCGGACTCGGAAAAGTCCTCTGACCACAGCTAGACCCCCACGTGAAAAGTGTAAATCTGCACTGCGGAACGACTTTAGTTTCTGGGGGAGTTTTTGGTTTTGCTTTTTAAAGTACCGGATTTGGCGATTTTGTGAAAACAGTTCTCAGCAATGAGGCGCGGGGGAAGGAATCCCGGCGAGGGAGGGTAGACAGCAGGGAAAAGGTAGATCTCTTGACTTTCATTTCTTGTCAGAGCACCAGGACCCTCTGGTACAAAAATCCGTTCTCCTCCTTTGCTTCTCGTCAGAACCACCGTGACACCCCTTCTCCAACCCCCTCCCCATCTTTGGGGATGCTTCGGCAGGGACAAGGACTGGGGGACTCCAGAGAACGAGCGTTCCTAGGGCCAGGCAGAGGTAGGCGACAGCCCCGGTCTTCAGGCCAGGGAAGGGGTGCCTCAGTCCAGTCGCATTTGAAGAATTGCTGGGGCTATTGTGACAACTGAGGTAAAGTTAAATATTTATACTCCAAGCTGTTATCATTTGGGGGGGGGTCTGTTTTGAAGAAGTTCACTGTGCTCAAACTTACTTTAAACATAAATCTTGCTCTGGGGAAGTAGAATCTGCTTCCTGCCACTGGGGTCGAGTTTTTGAAAGGTCCCCATTAAGCTCAGAAGTGGAAGGGAAGCTATCTGCAGACCATATGGTCCATTTAAATATAGACGTATATCCATACATAATATCTATATCTAGCTATCTATATATCTACATAAAGACAAAGCAATAAAGACAAGGAGGTGTCCCTCATTGCAGTTGGATCCAAATAGAAATGTTTCCAGTAAGGTACTCTCACATGTAAATAAAATACAAAAGTCTCATTGTATTTGTGCTCTACCTAATGAAATTTGGAGATACTGATGTCTGGTCAATGTTCTAAATAAATTAATGCAAAAGTCCTTAGGAAGAGACAGAAAACACCCTTGGCCATTAATCTTAAACCACTTGAAGATTATGATTAAAAGGATGGGATCAGTAACATTATCATCTCAAATAGCTGCTAACTGCCCCCACCCCTTTATTGTGGCAACAAAATAAAGTCTCCCCTAGGAACGGTGTTTCTCCCTTTTTTATCTTGTTTTTTGTTTTGCTTCAAGGGCAAAGGAAGGAAAACAGAAGCAAAGAAAACTGTTTCAAAAGTCTTAGAATTGCTGCTGTTCAAAGGCTGCTGTTCATTTCTGATTTCTTCATCTTTTGCTACAAAGGAAAAAGAAATCCAACGGTGTGTCTACATTTGATGACAAGAAAACACTAACGACAGCAGTGTAGGTGTGTTTCTTTGTTTTTCCTTTTCCTTGAAAAAAATATTTTTACTATTCACCAGTTTAGCTAGTTGAAAGCTGTGGAGATGTAAAAGATGTTCGTTTGTGCACATCTATTCGTTGACTGTCCTCACTTGAGTTCTCCAGGCTTTTGGAGCAAACAAAAATTGAGGGAAGAGAATTAGACACTTGCCAAGAAGCAACATTATACACTTTCAAGTAACTCCGCCTAATTCAGTATTTGAGTTCTGATAGGAAGGAGGAGGGGGGGCTATTTCCCCCTAATAAACCCCAAAGCCTCATTAGACATAGAGAGGAGGTGAGAACTCCATTACGGGGCATTCTGACAAAAATGGAAGCAGCACCTCTCTACTCGTAGAGCCTAGGAAAGAACGTCCCCAAATATGCAAAAACCATTATGCTTTCCTTCAGAGCCCTGAGTTGAGTGGACCTTTCAGAGAAATGCACAGTAATTAACATTTTAAAAAGCAAAATGCTGAAACGAAGGGCGGTGGCCAATTAAAAAAAAATAAACCATGTTAAAAATTATTCTTCAAACCCTGTAAATTTCCAGAAGCCACAGAAAATCAATGCAAACGCGCCCCCTCCTAACTGAGTAGACAGCTCACCCGCCGGGTGCGTTTTCCAGTTGCACGTGGAATTGGAAAGCCCACCTCCCACAGAGCAATGGGAGATGTTACCCCATCCCGACGCTCCGAGAGGGGAGGTAGGGGACGTCGCCCTCCTCCCAGCCCGAGGTTCCCACCTGTTTCCTCCGCCCCAGGCTGGGGCGCGGGAGAAACCAGGAGCTGGAGCGACTCCATCCCCGTTCTCCAAGGGGGACCCGGCGCTACTGAGGCTCTTACCAAACCAAGGAGGAAACCCAAATAGGCCCCCAGAGGCCAAAGACCCCAACCAAAGGGACCGAAGCTCCCAGTCCGAGACATACGCAACGGCCTGCGCAGTTCCCCGGCCAGCCTCCCTGGCCCGCGTGGACAGAAGGCTCACAGGCCACGTTGGTCCCGGAGCGAGTGCGAAACGCAATAGAAGGAGCTAGACCGCCCGCCGCGCTGCGGTGCGTCCGTGTGTGCGTGTGTGTGCGCGCGCGCGGGTGGGAAACACGTGCACTTGGAGCGGGCCTCCGGTCGCAGACGTCAACCGGGAAAGTTCACCCGCGCAGCTTCCCGGGCCCCGAGCCCACCCCTCCCACCGTCCTTTCGCGGTCGCCTCGGCCACCGCCACCTGCTACCCAAATCCCGGGGCACGCGCGGACAGGTGTGCCGCTCCTAACTGGAAAGCTCCTGGGAGAAGATCCACCCAATGGCAAGGCGGCGGCAGGAGGGCGGGGGATGAGAAGAAAGATGGTACTTCTGAAGCTCAGGCGTCCCTATCGTCGGAGAAATTGTCATCACACTCAATCTTTTCACCCTGATGTACGGTATCCAAAAAGCAGAGATTGATTCGCGAGAAAATCGGGCTCACAAAAACATAGGGATTTGACGCGGGCTCCGGAGACCTGCGCAGGCTTTGCTTAGGTTCAAAAGTGTGATTTTAATTTTCTTAATGAAGGCGCACTCTAGAGCTCAGCCGGTAATGGCTGTGTTGAGTTTAATAGACTCCTGTCCAACAGAAAAAGAAGGGTAAGTAATCTGCTCTAATGCAATTATTTCCCCAGGTTCGAAAGTCATTGTGCGGAGAGGGCAGGAGTGAATTAAGGCCCCAGGGACTGCTGACTCGGGAGGAGGAGATCTCCTGAAATATGAGCCAAACCTGTTTTGTGAGATGCACTTGGGTTTGGGGCTAGGGGTGGAAGGCTTCAAAGCCCTGGGTCTGCACGTGTGAAAATCTCTTTGTTTGTGTGTCTGTCTCTTTCTCTCTCTTTCCACCTCCTTCTCTCACTCCCTTCTGCCTCTCCTCTTTTCTCTTCTTCCCTTTCTGCCTCCCCTTTCTCCTCACTACTTCCAGAGTTAATGTTCATTTCCTCTCCCCTTCTCTATTTCTTGTCTTTGTGTATCTGAGGCTGATGCATTCAGTCCGAAGTATTTCTCAGAACCCACAGGCAGAAGTAGGCTCTTGGGCTGTGTCAGCCCAATCGCCTTTTGAAATCCAAGGGAATTGGGATGTTTAAGATACTGATGATGCTGTGTAGGAGGATTATCTCTATCTGAATAAGGAGCCAATCCAGGTCACTTTCAACACAGATTATCACTCGAGGCAATTTTTATTTGGAATTATTTAAACTCTTCTCAGCAACATTTGTCCAAACCCTTCTCAGCTTCAAGCTCTCCACTTTGCCTGGTAAACTCAATCTCAGGCAATCATGATTTTAAAAAATAAAAATAATCGACACGATTCATGATTTCCCTTCTTACAGAAAACAAACCAGATTGATGGAAGGAAAGCCCTGCGTTCTCACCTAGAGCAAAGATTTGAAGGCAGGGCGGGCCCTCTTGCCGGAGGAGCAACTGCTGAGTCACTGCTGAGCCAGCAGCCTGGAGCCCAGTCCAGTCTGAACCGCTATGAACAGTGGCTACAGCCCCACTCTTCCAGCCAGCCTCTCTCCCCAGTGCTGGGAACAAAGAAGGTTCTTGGGACTGAGGCACAAAAAAGGTTAAATGAACCCCAAGCTGTAGGTGTCTATTCCAGACCCCGAGGAGAGGTGACAGTAAGCTGGGTCTGGAGCATCTCTGACTAGAGTTCCACAAACTGACTTGGTCTAGGGTTTCTTACCTTTGGACCCCATTTTCTGTCTCCCCCCACCACCCTCTTACCCCCACCCCGGTTCCTGCTGTCACACACACAGACCTAGACACACCTACACACAAACATCCACAAAGCTCTGTAATTACTATCCTCTTCCCTGATTCAATCCCACTGGATTTCCCCCCCTGCCTCTGCAGCCTGGACTTAAAAAAAGAAAGAAAGAAAGTACATCAAAACAGGCAAAAACCCATTTGCAAAACCCCTTCAGGCCCTCCTGGCTGAAGAAGAGCACAGCTGGTGCCAGGATGCAGGAGGCTGGGATGCCGGGACCAGGGAGCGAGGCTCCTCCCTGCTCTGGGCCTTGCGGTGACGTCCCTTCTGGAGGGAGCGGACTGGGTGAGGTGTAGGGGTGCTTTCCCCTTCCCCTTCCCTATGCTCTTCCTGGGCTCTTGGGAAGGGAATTAGGAAGAAATCCAGTCCTCAGGCTCCAGCAGCTCCCAGAACTTGGAGAAGGCGCACAGGACAGGCGTCTCTGAGCTGCTGCGGGAGCCCAGGTTGGCCAAACGAGAAAGTCTGCAGCGAGGACAGCCACATCTAACTCTCTAAGTGCTTAGCCTTTGAGTACCCTATAAAAATAAAGAAGCTCGCTCAGTGGTGCTCAGCCCCAGCCCGCTCCAGCAGCTGGCTTGAGCGTGGTACCAGGATGCAGGAGAAAGGAGGACTGTCAGAGACTCTCATCTCTCCCCTCCGCCGGCCCCAGTCATTCTTAGATCGTTCTTGTCATCCCTGCAGGAACTGCTGTGTCGTTTTGGTGACCTGGGACAGCAGTAGCAAAGAAACCTCCACAAGCTCTAATTGGTTCTAATTCTGCTTTTGAAAAGTAGGTAGGAGAGGAGTAGGAGAGGAAGGCAAAGACATTCTATTACTTAACTGTGAATTTTTCCAGATCCCCCTCAGCCCAGCAAGATTGAGAAAGGCTTGATAGCAGGTGAGGAGAAGCCAATTCCTCCCTTTCCCTCCTGCCCTCCAAAACCCGGACAGGGGAAAGATCACAACTACCTCTCCAGCTGAGAACTCCCTACAAAGAGGTCTAGGGGTGCCTGCCTTGGCCTCTTGTCCAGATCTACGAAGTCTCTAGGTTCTTTCAGTCCATTCTCAGCCCTGAGGCAACTGACTAAAGTAGGTCTGGAGAAACACTAGGAGGCCCAGGCAAGGAGTTATGTTTGCTTCTCTCTCATTTACCCTCCTATTTTAAATGTCAGTAGAGGAAAGCATTTTTTTTTTCCTTTTTTTGCAATAAATCAAATGTGTAATTGTATTCACATAGAATTAAGGTATAAAAAATGTATCTTTTATCCAACTACAGCTTAAGCGTGTTTAAAGAAGGACGGCCCTGAATACAGTATGTCTTTAAAGAACAGAACAATTAAATATAAGCTTTAAAGATAAAGAATCCTAAGAGTGCCTGAGGTTCTCCTTCCATTGCCTTTACATAAATAAAGTGGGTCTCAAGAATATCTCTGGTGACAAGAGCTTCTAAAACTAACTGATACACAAAAATAACACATTATTTCATCTTTAAAGTAAGTTCCCCTTAAAAGAAGTTAGAGGCAAATACCTAACAGCAAAGTTAAACTTTTTCTGCTTCTTTATTTATCCAGGTCTTATTAATTTTAATACAAATTAAATAATCTGCTTAAAAGCAGTTAGATTGCCCACCACAATAGAGCAAGGCAGTTGTTTATAGTTTGAAGCTTATCCATGGGCCTTAGGACTTTTTGAATGTTCAAGTGAAGTATAAATAGAATAAGGTCACAGGTGATTGACAAGTTCAAGTTACTTAGCTCAATTATCAAAATTTTATTTCTAAAGTATGTTCAATTTGATTTTCCTGCTTTGCTATAAATGACCTTACAAAATCCAATGGAAGCAGACAATTTACACCATGTCCTATGGACCGTGATTTATTTGTAAAATCATTTTGTGATCTTTGCCTCCTTTAATGTTTCAGTGGAGACCAAGTCTTTCCAATTGGGTTTAGAAACACAGCTATCAGGCTAATTCAAAGGCAGTCACTTTGAAGACACAATAATCACCAAACTTTAACAATTTTCTAAAATATCTCTACATTTCTAAACTGCAAGCAGAACCCGCGGTCTGTTCAGAGTCTAATTCTCTGGATATTAGCATGTTACAGTCAATGTCCAGCTATGTTCAGTGTCCATCTATCCAAACAATAGGTAAGAGTCCATTTGTAAATATATATCCTACAATTCACTTCTCACATAATGTCTCCAAGTTCTCCTGTGCATTATTTAATAGATAACCAAACTCTTCAGATCAAGGCTCATGCTGCCACATCTGGAAATGCTTCCTTTGCTCTGCCCATCACCGCCCCCTCCCAGCCACCAGTGAGAGAAACAGCTGAAGCATCCCCTTCCACCATTATATGATAGCATCAGCTTTTAATCAGCGAGAGGCACTCCTATTTAAATTTACAGGATGACTCTTTATTTCATTTATCTTTTCTTTTGGAGGAAAATGAAACAAGAGCACCACCCTTATTAATTATAAGATTGATGGGGTGAAAAAAGCCAAATGAATTTGGCTTGCAAATTATTAGGAGAGGTATGAATATTTATGACTGTGCCAGGAACTGCAGCCATGAACCCTGGGCATCGAGCTCGGGAGACAGACCAATGCATTCAATGAGGGTTCAGTCTCCCCAAATCTGACATGACATAAGTGGAAACTTCTAAATTAGACCCAGGGTGGGCTCCCCTCAAACCAGTTCCGTATGTGTGCGTGTGTGTGCGCGTGTGTGCGCGCGTGTGTGTGCGTGTGTGGCTAATCTGGCTAAACATGAACTTACTTCAAGTTGCTTCCGTCATAAGCTTTAAAAACCTTTTAAAGTGAAGGCAGATACCTATCAGTTTTGTGAAGAAGATTTTTCTCTTTTTCCCACTTGATATTCATTTATACTTTAAATCAAATTTATCTATAAAATCTTTGTGACATGCATTTTTAAAATTAAAACTATTTTTATTCAGTGTAAAAAACTGGAAGCCTAAAATATCCTGGGCATAGAGAGGATTTAAATAGAAACGATCTAAGTTCAATAGAGAGAGAAATGAGAGGAAAAAGAAAACAGTAATGGGAAGAGATAAGAGGGCAAGTTTTCTATTTCTTTGCTTGTTTTCCTTTTTATGCACAAGACTTATTCATGCTTTCCTCCCAAAGTGAGGAAATTTAAATGAAAGCTGGAGACAGAAAGGGTCAAGGTAGAAAGGAAAAGGTTCAAAATGAGGATTTAATAATTCAGTAACAGACAAACTATATTCTCTTTTTGTCCTCTTGATTATAGATTTCAGAGTTTTGCCTTGGAAAAGGGGCTGGGGGTTTTAGATTTAACGAGCTCAACTACTGGCTCATCCCCGCTTTCTTTTCTGTAAAAGAATTGTTGAGTGGGAGCTGACCCAATCCTGTGAAAATGGTTCATTTTGACATCAGAGCCAGCTTAGCACATACATTTTGAAAAGGAAGACAAGTTGTTTTCAAAACAGAAACGCTAAGCATTCTAAAAAGCATAAGCAATTTAAAAAATGCTCCTCGAATTTTCTGAAAATCTCCCAACTACATATATTTTTTTCACAATTGTAAGTGGATATTTGTGTTAAATTGGTGCTTTATGTATATCCTGTCTCAATTTGTCTGTTCGCTGTAAAGATATAATTTTTTTTTAAGAAGCGATACCACTGACAACAATTTACTTAAATTCACAAACCTTGAAATTGATGCATCTCCTATCAATCACATTCAGTAGATACAGTAAAACACATTCAACATTTGTATATCAATAGTGGCACACACACAAATCTGTTTTGTTCAATTTAAATGCTCTTCAACATGTCATTTCATATTTTTCTGGAACATGTTATGGGTTAGTCATCCTGTTTCAGCTGATTGTTAAATCCTTAACCTAATGAAAATTCAAAATAGAATATTGCCTTGTGATGGATTTCAGAGCTGAAAGGTGGGCTTTAGGGATAATTTGGTCAACTTCTCTCATCTTTTTGATGAAGAATTGGAGGCCTAATGATGGCAACTGACCAGTTCAACTCATAAAACTAGTCAGCCCTGGTCTCTGACAAGATCCCAAAGCTCTTAAGACCAATTTTTCTTATTGTATGTTGCTTTCTTATTTTCTGTCCTTTATATTAGAGTAGTATTTATAATACTATATACAGACTTTTATGTTAATATTTTTTCTCCCAGCACACTGACAATGAAATTCTTATTAAATAATAATAAGATATCGACTGGGCTGTTTGTCAATATGAAGATTTGTTGTTGATCTGTGACGTCTGTATTGATTAGAAAAGAATGAGGTCTGTCCTCCACCTGCAGGATAAATAGATGTCAGTATTGGACAAAAACAAACTTTATTTTAATGGAAATATCAACCTTCTCTATTTATTTGTTACATGTCAGCTCAATCAAGCTAGAAACAGGTATAAATAAGAATAACTGAGAGAGATACCTCAAAATCTTTAAAACTGCTTACCAGGGATATTTAAACGGACATGAGAGATTCCTTGACTTTAGCTATGGTAGCTTGCTTCTAGGTACCCTCCCCACCTGGCTCTTCCCTTCACCCCGGATTGGATCCTGCGCATGCTCCATGTTTTCACATCGAGGGAATCCTAGCCATGCCTGAGATGAGCTTATGTTTATCACGGCCCCTTCTGTCAAATTGTTATTTCTGTAGCTTGCTGTCAAAAACGTCACTCAAAGTTTCCTTTCCACCTCTCTTTACCCTCTGTTGCAGTAACTTAGAAGGTCTAATCCAAGTAGAATCTACTTCACCTATGAAATGCAGCCAGGAAAACGTTTTTTCATTTACTGCTCATCTCCCCCTTCCCCCACCGCAGCTTTGTCTTCATTCTGTTCAAGGGCTGTTCATCGCTTCTCCTTGTGGTAAAATTTTTCATCCAAACAATTTACTCTTAAGGTTCAATACCTAACTTTTGCAAGGAAAGTTTATCTATAAATATTTTTGGCATATTTTCTAAGTTTATGCTACTTAGGTTAATACTCCAGCAAGCAAGAAAACAATACTGACACAAAAATACTCTCCAATTCCAGAAAGTTCTGGAGCAAAAAGTATCAGATATTTGATTTTTTTTAAATGGAAAAAATAAAATATCAAACTTGTTGGCATTTAAAACTTTTTTCTTTATCAGTGACCTCCTCTTTGCTATGTTTCCATTTCATTATTTTTGCATGAATATGATAAATGGTCATTAAATCTAACCATTTTTATTTAATGTTCATAAAAACTGATAGGTTTTCAAACAGATGTGGCCTGATATGGTTCAGTGAATTTAGTGGACTTCTCATATAAATGAAATAATAACCATACGGAAGATGAATTTTATACCCGTGTTTACCCCTTCCAGACTCACCCTTATTATAATTACAAATAGTGTTTATTATGTATTATGCAATATACATACCATTGTCCAGACACTGCACAAAACTTTAACTTAATCATCGTCATCTAGGGTTTATAATCTGAGAGCCCTTACACCAAAAACTACAGAGAAAATCAGACAAATAAAAGACATGGCACAGTTATATATTCTTTTTTCTTTACAAAAGAAAATGTAGGCCGGGCGTGGTACTCACGCCTGTAATCCTAGCACTCTGGGAGGCCAAGGTGGGTGGATCGCTCAAGGTCAGGAGTTCGAGACCAGCCTGAGCAAGAGCGAGACCCTGTCTCTACTAAAAATAGAAAGAAATTATTTGGACAACTAAAAATATATATACAGAAAAAATTAGCCGGGCATGGTAGTGCATGCCTTTAGACCCAGCTACTCGGGGAGCTGAGGCAGGAATTTGAGGTTGCTGTGAGCTAGGCTGATGCCACGGCACTCTAGCCCGGGCAACAAAGTGAGACTCTGTCTCAAAAAAAACAAAGAAAAGAAAATGTAACAGATCCTAGTTCATGCATGAACAAATCGTTATGTTCTTCTCACTTACATATTTTTCTTTCACACCCAAATAGGTGATTGGGAAAGAAAGAATAGTTCATTTCACTTATTTTCTATCAATTAGGGATGACTTTGCAGAGTAAATCTTCCCCTTTTAATTTTTTTAAAAGAGATTGGTAAAGAGAAGAAGGAGGCTGCCAGAGCTGCCTAAGTGGAGGAAGAGTATATACAGGTTTCCCTCGTGAAGGCAGGAGAGCTCAGTGGTTTCAAACACACCTTTACAGTCTTACTGCCTGGATCTAACCGCTGGCTCAGCCTCTGATTAGCTATGTGATCTTACTTAGCAAACTAACACTTCCAAACTTCTCATAGGGTTTTTATGTGATGGTCAAATGAGTTATTGCAGGAAGGAATTTATCCCAGTACTTGGCTCATGGTGTGTGAGCATTAATGGGATAGTAAAGATCCTACTCCTCTCCCCTCTCAGACAGAACCACATGTGAACAGTCCATTAAATGCAGATATCTTCTACTTTTATTAATCTTGTAGGAATTCAACAACTTCTGTTAGTACAGAGTCCCCATTTGTTCTATATCCTGTAGGTCACTTCAATTAGTTATATGTCTGCAACCTGTATGCTGACTGTTTAGTATTTCATCTTTAAAAAAGATCTACATGATGTACATTTGGGTATGCAAGGCATTGAGTAAATGGTTTATTGGGTTGTTTGGTTATCAAGTAGTGGAAAGACCACTAGGCTGGAACCCAGGAAAATTGGATTCTAAACATGTTTTTCCCAATGATTAGCTCTGTGACTGGGCCTCAATTTCCTCACCTGTAAAATAGGTTGGAGTAGATACTATCCAAAGTCCATTCTGGCTCTTTAACAGTCAAGGTTTCTGTGACTCCCATAGAAAACTTTTACTAGCAGAACTTTTTTCTTTCTTCCAAATGTATATTGAGAAACTGTATGGGCCTGGCCCCATGCTAGGCCCTGGGACTCAATGAGAAATAAGTAGAGTTCTGTCCTCAAGAAATTTACAGTCTAGCAGGGTGACTAATATTACATTACACTGTAATATGTGCTTTGTTACAAATCTATAGGGGGAATTATAAGACCAGACGGAAGCAATATCTAACCAATGAAAAGATAAGGAAAAACTCTGAAGAAGAGCTGAGTCTTTAGGAATAAAAAAGAGTTAAGGAAGAGGTAAGGAGAAAGGTATACCAGGAATAAATAATATATGTAGAGAAACAAAAAGGAGAGAAAGAACGAGTCATGCAGAGGACTGGCACTTAGTTCAGCATGGCGGGAGGGCAGGGGTCTGTGTAAGTGGGCAGAGATGAGGACTCTCCTCACTTTTCCATGTCTCCACAGTCAATCTCATAGAGTCTTTCAGCCTCAGTTACCCCCCACTGGCTGACTTGACAATTTAGGATTTCAGCCCAGAGCCTGCTTTTGAACTTTAGACCTATGTATCCAATTCTCCACTGGACATCTCTACAGGTCTGGAGGCACCTCAAACTCATGATCTTCACCCCCAAGGAAACACCTTTTCCTGTGTTCTCTATCTTGGTAAATAGTATTACCAGATACCCTGTTGCTTGTACCAGAAATTTGGATTTTTATCCTTAATACTTATCTTTTCTTCACCCCCAGTCTCCCCAGTATTCAATTAATTCCCAACACCTAATAATTATACCTCTAAATGCATTTTTTTTTTTTTTTTGAGACAGAGTCTCACTTTGTTGTCTGGGCTAGAGTGAGTGCCGTGGCGTCAGCCTAGCTCACAGCAACCTCACACTCTTGGGCTCAAACAATCCTTCTGCCTCAGCCTCCCGAGTAGTTGGGACTATAGGCATGCGCCACCACGCCCGGCTAATTTTTTTTCTATATATTTTTAGCTGTCCAATTAATTTCTTTCTATTTTTGGTAGAGATGGGGTCTCGCTCTTGCTCAGGCTGGTCTGGAACTCCTGAGCTCAAACAATCCACCCGCCTCAGCCTCCCAGAGTGCTAGGATTACAGGCGTGAGCCACCGCGCTCGGCCTCTAAATGCATTTTTAACCCATATGCTTCTCTCTGTCCCAGATGCCATAACCCCAGTTCAAGCTGCCATTATTTGGACTTGACGGTTGTAGATTCTGGAGTCAAATCTGATCCCATTGTATTCCTAGTTAAGATCCTTCAATGGAAACCTGCCATTCTTAGGATACAGTCCAAATTTCTTAAAATGTTCCAAGGCCTGGATTGATTTCATTCCTGCGCCCTCATCTCCAGCTCCGTCTGGAATCCTCTCCTTCTCTTTGATGTAGTCACATCGCCCGTTATTACATTGCTGAAATGCTTTCCCCTCCTCCCCACCTTAGAACCTTTGCACATTCTGTGTCCTCAGTCTGGAAGATTCTTCTCTCCTCCATCATCTCCCATCTCTAACTTGGATAACTGCTATTCATTCGGATTTCAGGTTAAATGCCACTTTTTCTGCAGGGAAGTTTTCTTGACCATTTTCCCTCTAGATTAGGCTAGATTCTCTATTCTTATAATAACATTTAAATTTTTTTTATATCATTATCACACTTATACTTAATAACTAGTCATGTCGTTATTTGCTTAATGTCTATTTCCCTGGCTAGACTATGTGTTCCATGAGGAAAAGGTTGGGTATGTTTTTGGTTCACTATACTATCCCTAATATCTAATAAACGTTTTTTGAAGGAAAAAAGATGAAAGGGAGGGAGGGAGCAGTGAAATAAGATAAGGCCTGAAAAGTGTGTCCATTGGATTCAGCAACTAAGAGGTCATAGGTTAAAAAAAAAAAAAAGAGAGGTCATAGGTGACTTTGGAGAGGCAGTTTCCATGGAGTGGTATGGGCAGCTGCAGACTGAAGTGGGTTGAGGAGAGAAAGGGATATGAGAAAGTGGAGGTGGTGGATACAAACTCATTTCAAGAATCTTATTCATGGGAAAAATACAAGCAATATGGGAATAGATAAAGGGGATATAGGATCAATGGATGTTTTGCTTTGTAAGATAAGAGAGAAATGAGCTTATTTATGGAGTTGAAGAGAAGACTTATAAACTAATATAGAGACTTATGAACTAATATAGAGATTAGGGATATAGAAAAAAGAAAAAATAAATTAACAGAGGAAGATTAGGGAGTTGTAGTAGAGTCTGGGATCCAGAGCATAAGATAAGTTTTGTACAAGTTAAAAGTCACCTCTTCAATGAGACAAGAAAAAGGGAAATAGGCCAAGCACGGTGGCTCACGCTTGTAACCCTAGCACTCTGGGAGGCCGAGGCGGGCGGATTGTTTGAGTTCAGGAATTCGAAACCAGCCTGAGCAAGAGCGAGACCCTGTCTCTACCAAAAATAGAAAGAAATTAATTGGACAGTAAAAATATATAGAAAAAATTAGCTGGGCATGGTGGCACATGCCTGCAGTCCCAGCTACTCGGGAGGCTGAGGCAGGAGGATTGCTTGAGCCCAGGAGTGTGAGGTTGCTGTGAGCTAGGCTGACGCCACGGCACTCACTGTAGCCCGGGCAACAAAGTGAGACTCTGTCTCAAAAAAAAAAAAAAAAAAAAAAGAAGAAGGAAAATAAAGGCAAGTGTACATATGAATTAAATAGACATGTGGGGCCCAAAGGGTAATGTGGATTTTGTTTGGTAGCCTGGATTTTCTCCCAGTTGCAGGAGGCACTCAGAGAAAGGGGCTGGTGGGGAAAGGACATAAAGAGAGAGGTAAAAGCTTAAAATCACTGTTGAGGGGAATAGGAGAGGAAGCTGATCAGGATCAGGTCAAGAGATTGCTGAACCTTGCCAAGGGAGATTTGTGGCGCCAACCATCCACATCATTGTGTAATTTTCTCCAGAAGTGCTCAGCAATTTCAGTGAGGGAGTGAGAGGCTCGGATTCTTCCAGGTCTGAGAGTTTGCAGGGAAAGAACAATTAGGAAGTTGAGAATACCGATTGGAGAGTATTTGAGCTAATAAACCACTGGGTCTGAGTTACATAAAGAAGGAAGTGAAGACACAAGGCGGGTGACAGGCTGAGAGTAAAGTCAGTGATACAGGGGTTGGATGTTTTCTTGGAGAAAGGAAGTGAGAGATTTTGAGAGCTAGGAGAGTAAAATGAGAGATCATCATATCAGAAGTTCAGAGGCAGAGGTAGAAGTTTCCTTTTCTGTGCAGAGGAGATAAGTAGATCCAGATGGGCCATAGGCATGGATAGCATAAGAGGCATCTTTATGTCTGCCCTAAAAGCTATGACGGCATCTTCACTTTCTTCTTTTCTCACTTCATGCCAGGAGTCCCTTTTATGTTCCTTGGGCCAGATCACTAAAAAAATGGCAAAGGAAAAAATGGGGATAGGTTTTATTCATTAGTTCTTTGTTCAACTCACTGCAACAAATATTTAATGTATGAATACTAGGTGCCAAGGTATTGCTGTGTTTTTGGAAACTCAGTGTTTGCATTTGAGATACATCATTCTGTTAACTTTGTGGGGAAGATTTGGCTGGGGCTTAGAGAGTGAGGGACAGATAAGACTGGAGGCAGCAACACTGTGGTTTTACTATTTAATAGCTCTATGACTTAAGTGTACTTATTTAACATCTCTGTGTCTTAGTCTCTTCACCTGTATGGTAGGAATGATAATAATATCTACCTTGCAGGTTTGTTTGCAAATTATTTATAAAGTCTTTAAAATATGCCCTACAGAATCCATGGCTGGAGGAAGAAAGGTATAAGATGAGCCTGGAATGTCTTCAATGCCTGAAAGTGAGGGAGTGCTCACAAAAAATGATGGAGGCCTGTCAAAAGGTACATGGAGTCAGCTTGAAAGAACTTCCATCTAAATAAATAAAGAAGTAATGGATTATTATCTACTGAATAAAATAAAAATCCATGAGTCTATATCGACAAATAGATAAATAAGAAGAGAAGGCTCTTTTTGACACTAGCATGCTAACTTATAAATATTGAAGGAATAATGAAAATTTTTTTTAAAAAAAAATCACCATTTTGCAACCACCATAGAAAAATGGATTCAGGCATGAGTCAGCAATAGATGCTTAATTTAGTGGAGAAAAGTTGATGAAGAATGGGATATTTATGTGACATTGAAGTATTTCACCATAAATTACTTACATATTATGAAAGTAAAAATATTAACAATACAGTGAAGAAAATAGACAACACCTTAACCAAGTGATCAAAACTAATATCACCAATAAAGGTGTGCTTCTAACATGATACTGTTAGAAAAGGACACAGTCTCACGCCTCTGTATTCCAGCCACAAATGCACAATCTGCATGTAGTCATGGGACATATCATCCATAATGAGGAACATTCTGTGAAATATCTGGCTTGTATGCTTCAAAGGAAAGGCCAAGTAACTTTTCACATTAAAGAAGATTAAGAGACATGAAGACTTTGATTCACGCTCCTAGACTGGATTCTGTACTAGAAAAATATGCTATAAGGGACATTGTTTGGGAAACAGATGAAATTGGAATATGGATTCTAGACTAAATGAAAATATCAATGTTAAATTTTCTCAATTTGACAACTATACTATAGTTAGTTATATTAGATATGGCATTATACCTTCAGCATTTCCTGTTTGCTGACAGAATGAAGACCAAGATAACTTTCAACCGTATTAAATGATTCCACCTTACCAAACCCTCCATGCACTGATACTCAAATCCCACCAGACAACTCATCAGGCCACCAATATCCCATTCACTTTCTTTCTCCTGTGACTTTGTTCATCCTATTATCTAAATCAAGAATGCCTGGTCAGGCATAAATGGCTCACACCTGTAATCCCAGCACTTTGGGAGGCTGAGGTGGGAGGATCACTTGAGCTCAGGAGTTCGAGATCAGTCTAGGCAACATAGAAACACCCCTTCTCTAAAAAAAAAAAAAAAAAAAAATAGCCAGGAGTAGTGGTCCACACCTGTAGTCCTAGTTACATGGGAGGCTGTAGCAGGAGGATCATGTGAGCCCAAGAGTTGGAGGCTGCAGTGAGCTATGATCATGCAATAGAGCAAGACCCTGCCTCTAAAAAAAATAAAAGAATGCCTTGGTCCACCCCTGGACCAAGTTTAGGAGTCAACTCAAATGCCACTTACTTATGAAAGCCTTCCACAATACTGCCAATGATGAGGGAAATATATTATTTCTCCCTTTGGTCTATATAAAGTATTTCCCCATACATACATGAACATATTGTCAGAAAATTTAACATCAATATGAAAACTTTTAGTAAGCTCCCTTTCAGGGTTCTATGCTTATGTCTTAAAAAGACTTGAAGAACTAGAAATGGAAATACTGCAGAATGAGAAAGTTATTGGATGTTTGTCACAGAGAGTGGGATGAAGAAAAACAACAAGATTAAAGACACTACAACTACCTGAGAGGCCTGTGTAAAATTGGGTAAGCGAAATAGGGAATTTAATATTGACATATGCAAAGCATTTTACTCTTTGAAACCTAAGTTCATTCGTAGAGCATTGATTTGTGTGTTGTGTTAAGTAGAGATAATTCTGTTTTGTATATAAAAACTATCTTCAGGTTATTTACCTTTTCTTTCAGAAATTCTCATCTTTCCAACTCCATCTTTAGTGGCAGACAAATGGTCAGCCGAGTGGCATCGTTAATAGAAGCACCAATTTTAGAAGCTCCACTTCTGGAAGTGGTATAAAAAGGAGGTGTAACCCGGAGTTTAAGATATCCACTGGTAATAAGGGTATTTGAGTGATAGTAATTGGCAAGGAGAAAGACTTAAAGATCTATCTAGAGACCAACCCTCACACTCCAGGCATGCTGCCAGATAAAGACTAAAAACAGCATGTAAGATGGCAAGAAAAATATGCTCCTTGGTTTCCTTGTTGCCATAAAAGCCATTGAGAAGGGCTTAAAGAGATACACCATTCCTAAATGGTAATATTAGACTTCTTGTTCTATGACTTGAGTCAGAACTTTTGCCTTTAGGAAAAGGGGACAAAGAATGTCATCTTTAACAACATGTAGCCCTCTGGTCTAGCTACTCATAGTCAAACAAAGGTACAGTAAGTACAGCCACAGAATGGTCATCTACTTAGATTCAACGCTACTCTTGGAACTGGATCAGTAATCCAACAATAATTCGTCTTTCTTTTAGACTAAAATATGGAACCTCTTTAACCTTGATGATGACAATTTCATTAGCAATGTGCACTTGATTTTTGCTCGTCTGCACAAGATTTGGTAGTATGCAACAAATTTTCAGGATGTAGCGATAGATTCTTGCTCCAGGAAGTGTCCATCAATTTAATTATTAAAACCAGTTTAAGGTTGGTGTCTTTGTGAGTAGAGTCTTTAAGATAACATGAGCCAATACACACTCATTATTTCGTTGACATTTAACATGATCCTTGCAGCTATCAAACTATGTCTCCCACATCAAAGAAAATGGGTAAATTATATCAGTTCAATCAGTGAATAAATCAGCTAAAATGGTTGCTTGACTAAACCAATAAGTCATGTGATACGTTGTAAACTGAAACATGGAAGGAAATTGGAAGAAATGAAATTGAGCTATCTCCCAGGTCCTTGAGTGTTTCCTTTTCTGTGCAATGGGTATGTAGTATTTTGTCCAGATTGTGGTAAAGATTAAAAATAATTCATGCAAAGTAACGAGCATATAGCACACAATGAATGGTTGCTGTAATTTATTATTATTATTATTATTATTAATTAAAAGCTCAAGTCACTTTGAAGAAATTAAGCAATTCATTACTGGTCTATGTGGATGTGTAAAAAACTATCTAGTACTATTTTATTTAATTGATTTAAGTATATTGACAAGAGGAAGTTTAAAGCTAGATTAATCCAAGTTGTCAAGACAGCTTAAATAGCAAGCTGACCATTTATTTTTAGTTTATTTTTTGTTTGCCTTCACTTTTAATATCAAAGCCTTTTAGTCTGAGCTGCTTTATGGAATATTTTTTAATTAATAGCTGATCTTGCTAGTATTCTGTTAGTAGTCAAAACTGAGTAAGGGATTAATAGTGATTGTTTGAGGAGGGAGGAGGCTGCTGTTTCTAGTTCAACGTTTTGTGAAAGGGATTGCAAATGAAATAAAGGCAGTATTCCCTTATGGTGGAATCCCCTATACGTTAACATTAAGAATCCTGGCAGTGTAAAGATTGTAAGCAAAAAGGCAATAAATATGTCAAAAGAAACTTTAAAAATGGGTTTTTGCAAGCCAAGAAAACTGCCAAATAACTTGGAGGCTATATATGTACTAATGCATTTGTCTTTCTGACCTTCCGATCTTGATTAGTTTTTGATGCCATTGGCATCTCTAAGGTTACAATTTGGTAGAGATTCTGGATTGCAGTTGTGCTGTCAAAGGATCATTCTTCCTGATAATAAGGTAGCTCGTGGTCCCAGAGAGAAAGGAGAAAACAATCAAATCTTGAAAGCTGAAACATACTAACGTGGAGAGTAGGTTCTTGGCAGAAGCCCAGCTCCTCTTTCTCAAAGCATTTGTCATCATTGCAACAAAGAAGAAAATGGTGGAGTTTGCAAAGATAGCCGTAATGCAGAGACCAAAATAACAAAGAAACACAACCACCGAAAAAACCATGAATTGGAATACATTTGGGTACTATTTTTGAGAGCACTTTGTTTTTTCACTTACTACATTGTTCAGTCACATGTTAAAGATATGGATTGCATTAAAAAGAAGCATGCTGCTTATTTTGAAGCAAATTATTATCAAATGACTATACTTCAAAACATTTCTTAATTTCAATGTAAAGTGAAGTCATTTGAGTTTGAAACATATGCCTTTGCTAAGTTGTTGCCAAAAAAAAAGACAACTTAATTTTTGCATTCACTGTTTGCAAAACTGTTGATTCAAGATGTGATGGAAAGTTTAAGTCCTGACATTGAGACTTTATTTACTGGGGCCTGGAATGACCTACGCATATTATCACCAGTGAGCTTTCACTTCATAAAGCCAAAGGTAAACTTGAGTAATTGTTACATACGGTCCAAATGAAGATTGTGCCTAGCCTATGAATTGTATCTGTAAAATAATCCCATTTATGATAGCGTCAAAGAATAAAATATTTAGGAAGAAATTTAACCAAGTACATAAAAGATCTAAATAAAAATAATAACTTAATCACAACTGATTCAAAAATAGAGAATACATGTTAATATGTACAGTGCTGTGTTAGATTCTATAAAATATCTGCAAAATAATATTTGAGGAGAACCTATCTCTATTCATGTGCAATTTGACTTCATGGACTATACATGCACTAAATTTTCATCTACGTACATTCTTTAAACTAGACTTTGGGCTTTATAGGACAGATTCCTCACTGATTTTTCCTATCTTGGAAGTAAAGTTTAGCTTATTTTCACCACATCTTATTTTATTATTATTTTTCTTAATGGTTAATATATTGACATGGTAAGAAACCCAAACAATATAAAGGGATATGCCATGAAGATAAGACTTCCTTCCATTCCTAAACCCCAGTGGCATTTTCTCTCCCTGATAGTTCTTGTTAACATTTTTCATGTATCATTCTAAGTGTATTCTCTACATATTTGAGTGTATATTTCTATATATTCTTTTTGTCTTTATTAACATAATGGCATATTTAGGTCACAGTAGGAAACAAAAAGCCCATTCAAACTTGGAAAATTGGAGAAAAGTTTTCTTTAGAAAGAAATTATCAACAAATATATGAGTTATTATATAGGGATCACAAAGGGATAGTTTAGTAACCCAAGCTAGTAGCAATGGAGCTGTTACAACTACAGGCTCAAAGAAAGGAGGAATGGGAGGGTCATGGTTACCTGAATTTGGAAGGAAGAAATCATGTAGGAGAGCAGTAGTGATACAGCTAGCCCAAGGCAGAAAGGGAATGAACAGTCTGATCTCACTCTCCCCTCTTGTAGTCCCATGCTGGTGTTCCCCACTGGATAAACCCAACCAGCAGCTAGAGGACCTAGGAGCCCGGCGATGTAGTCCATATAGGTTGGTCTTCAAGCGCAAGGAACGAGCAGAGAAGGATGGATAGTGGATCAGTATAAGCAACTGGAAGACATCTGCCATTCCCTCTTCTGCTCCTTGCTTTTTACAGTTGACAATGTATGTTGGAGATCATTTCATGCATCAGTACATATAGATCTCTCCCCCGTTCTTTTAAAGGAGGTAATCCATGGCATGGATGAAACATAATTTATTTAATTGGTCTTCTATTGCTAAACATTTAGATGGATCTGTCTTTTATGAACACAAACACTGCAATAAATATGCTGGTACATATGTCTTCATGCATATGTGTGCTATATCTGTTGTACAAATTCCTAAAATGGAATTGTTCCTTCAATTAATTTAGGAGGTCACAGTGGATTTGGGGGGCTTATTTATCTCAACAGAAAAAAAGATGGAATTATTCTCACATTTGGGCATAAAGTTGTCAAAAATTTGTTGTGAGTTCTCATTGCCCCCAAATCCAAATTGTTTATTGCTTAAAAATGTAAATTCATTTTAAATTTTAGAATGGTAGAATAGTGTAGAAGTTAAGAAAAGAACATGTGCTCAGAGCTGGTGAGCCTGCGCTGGAATCCTGGCCCTGATACATGACCAAGGGCAAGCTGTATAACTTCTCTACGCTCCAGTTTCCTCACCTGTAAAATGAGCATGCCGGTAATCCCTCCAGGTACATCAAAGGGTTTTGGCGGGGTGGTGGCTCAAATGAATTGATATATGTAGATCACTTATACCAGTGCCTACTACTACGTAAAAGCTCTGCTATTATTATTTTGCAATAAATATCCTTTAAAAGCTGCCTCTTCTTATCACCATTTTTGTTGCTAAGTCTTCTATTCATCCCTCACTTGTAGCTTGCAAATACCGGCTTTTCAGATCTTCTCACTCCTCTCTACGCAACTGCTTGTTTTACTTCTTTCGAGATTGTTTCAAACTTATTTCTTCCAAGCAACCCGTTCAAACTGGCCCTAACCTATCATGATATGCCAATAGTATATCTATCAGAACTTTTTCATATGTTGTGTTTATTGGCATACTATATCATACTATAATGTATATTGCTACACAAAACATGAGAACTACTACTCTGGTCTACTCTGGATCACACCACTGGCAAACCCAGTTCTATGTTGATCTCTGCAGTAGTAATGAACAATGCTTGTTTGAAAAGCATACCTCCCAAAGTCCTTTGCTTGTTTTTACTAACATATATTGGCTTTATAGGATCTGCTAATTTAGCTAAATTTCTCTTCAAACTATTATATTTTTAGCTTTTACCATAACTTAGGGTAATGATTCATACAAAATTATTATTTCCTCTTGTTTATCATCAGAACTAAATTTTTCAAACTTTAAGGGGTGCCTCCTAATTCCAGAATTTCAATTTTGATTAAAAAGTTCTTATTTCCCCTATCAAGACTACATGATTTTGCAAACTCGTATCATTTACTTTCTCCAAACAGTCATTTCCAGATTTATCCTAATAGTGGTACAGAATAAAATTCAGATGGGCAGAGAAAAGATAGTTTCCTTATTTTTGTTCTCTTCATGCTAATGTGAAGCCTACTCTGGTTTATTTATTTATACGATCCAATAATTTTAAAGTACTGTTAGATACTCCTTAATCTCTAGGAAAATAAAATGCTCAGTCTCTCAAAAAAAATGTCAGTCTCCCACCCTTCTGTCCATGTCCTCTCCAACGTGGCATCGCAGTTTTTGGAGAGACACTCTCAAACTAGAGTACACAGGGAAGAGGATGAACCCTTTGATCTCATTGTCGCTTGTCCTTCTAGGCTGCTGCTCCCTATGCTGACTTTTTGTGCCTGAAGTCTGCAGCTGGTATACTGCATAGTCTGAGGTCTCTCTACCTTGTTGGGGCCCAGTAGTGCTTTCTGGCTAGATGGTCAGCCTTTGCTATGGAGTCACACCAGCCTTTCCAGAATGTACCCTTGAAGACCCACTGTATTCATATAATTTAGGAACTGAGGGAGGCTTGGGAGGACAAACTAAACCCTCTGGCTGCCTAACTATAACATTTTGAACTGTTAAGTTGGCATAGACCATGCTCCTATTGGTATTTTCCTCAATTTATCTAAATATACCTGCAGACACCTTTCTCTGAAAGGGCACCTCCAAGTTAAAGGATGGAGTGCAGAGACAGTGAACACTGAAGTATCTTCCTTCCCCTTCTTCTCTGCTCTCTCCATCTTCCTAATTTTTCCCATAATACCCTTGGTCTAAAAGGAGTAGGTTGCCCCTCTTTCATTATCTTTGTTCAACCTTAGCCTAATAGGCAAAAGGAATAGTCTCTGGGAGAAACAGGGAGAGCAACTTGGATCCAGGCTTGGTTCTAGGCTTGGTTCTTAAAATATAAAGACAGAAGAAAGACTAATTTAGACATTCCTCTCTCAAGACAATGGCTTTTTATAACCATTATAAGACTATTTTATTGATATTTTGAAATTAATATTTCATTGATACAAAATTATATTTGAAATACCAGAATCTGCACATTTTGGATCTTTTTGTAATAATTTTTTTTTTTTCTGGAGACAGAGTCTTGCTCTGTTGCCTGGGCTAGAGTGCCGTGGCGTCAGCCTAGCTCACAGCAACCTCAAACTCCTGGGCTCAAGCAATCCTTCTACCTCAGCCTCCCGAGTAGCTGGGACTACAGGCATGCACCATCATGCCCGGCTAATTTTTTTCTATATATATTTTTTTAGTTGTCCAGATAATTTCTTTCTATTTTTTTAGTAAAGACGGGGTATCGCTCTTGCTCAGGCTGGTCTTGAACTCCTGACCTTGAGCAATCCACTCACCTTGGCCTCCCAGAGTGCTGGGATTACAGGCGTGAGCCACTGTGCCCAGCCCTTTTTGTAATAATCTTAATTCTCTTTCTTTTTTTTTTTTTTTTTGAGACAGAGTCTCACTGTGTTGCCCGGGCGACAGTGAGTGCCGTGGCGTTAGCCTAGCTCACAGCAACCTCAAACTCCTGGGCTCAAGTGATCCTTCTGCCTCAGCCTCCCGAGTAGCTGGGACTACAGGCATGTGCCACCATGCCCGGCTAATTTTTTCTATTTATTTTTAGTTGTCCAATTAATTTCTTTCTATTTTTAGTAGAGACAGGGTCTCACTCTTGCTCAGGCTGGTTTCGAACTCCT
>CAUYSK010111196.1:0-20143 GCA_963575035.1 Avahi laniger
ACAAAGAGTGCAATGTGCACCACGCAATGGGATGGACATATTTGAAACCTGGACTGAGGGGGGGAGGGGGGGCAAGGGCAACACACGTAACCTAAACATCTGTACCCTCATATTATGCTGAAATAAAAAAAAATAAAAAAATAAAATGCTACCATTGGTCTGTCACTGTATCAGTTTTACTGCAATGTGAACAGCATTAAGATTGGGCATTGAAAAAATGGTTATTTTAAGAGCTATAAACTATTCCTTGTGGTTACTTTGTTTTCATTTAAGTTTTGTATCTTAAGAATATTGGCAGAACTGTACGAGGTCCCAAGGTGCCTACTTTGAAGGGGACTGAGGCATCATTGTCCGATGTACAATGTTTCTTGTATCATCTTCAATAAATGTCTCTATTTTTCATACTACATGGCTGGATACTTTCCAGAGAGACCTTGTATACTAGGACTTTTGACCAATGCATACACCTAGAATGTTTATCCACAGGTATAGCACAATTATCACACTCAGTACTTGGAGGGTGCCCAGACTGTATGCTAGAAAGCGTCTGGATAGGCAGGTTCTTTGGTATGAAGGTAGAGTCTCCATCCCCTGCAAAGATTAAGGAGGAGGGAAAGCTTCCCAATTCTTTGTAAGAGGTCAGAATTACCTTGATCCCAAAGCCAAACAGATACTACCCCCCCAAAAAAAAGAAAAGAAAATTACACACCACTATCTCTTATGAATAATGATCCAAATCTCTTTCTCTTTGTATCTCTCTTTCTCTCTCTCTCTCTCTCTATATATATATATATATATAAAATGTAATATTAAAATAAAGTTTATATCCCTCCTAAAAAAAAAAGAATATTGACAAACAGTGCAATGCGCACCACCTGAAGAATGGACATATTTGAAACTCAGACTTGGGGGGGAGGGTGGGGTAAGGGCAACATATGTAACCTAAACATCTATACCCCCATAATATGCTGAAATAAAAAAAAAAGAATATTGACATTAATGTAGTGCCACAAAAATAAAGTTTTCAAAAATAAATATTTATGCATTAAAAAGAAAAGGTAAAACATTATGAAATTTCGGTTCTGGGACAAGACTGAATAGACACATTTATCCCTATTTCTAGTACAGCTAGAAACCATACACATTATTTATGATACAAGCCTAGAAAACTCTGAAAGGTGGATAGTAAAGGAAAGACTGACTAGGTTCCTCAGGACCTGAGAAATTATATAGTGTGAGTTTCCTGGGTTTCCTTTTTGACTCATACATGCCAGAATAGTTGATGGAGAAGCTGATGACCTAGAAAGTCACTGGATACAGACAAAAAACAAGTGCTTCAAAAAACCTTTTCTTACTAAACAAAGGGATAGGAAAGGGGCAATCTCACAAAACAGATTATTGTGGGACAATGATCACCTACTCTAGCCAAACAACGTGGTGGAGGGGAAAACTACAGCAATATATCTATGCTTACCATCAAAGGGTGAGTGGGAAGCCTAGACTTTTCTCTTTGCTCATCCCCTACTAGGTGGTGTCAGAGAAAAGTAGAAAATGGGGACTTTTATTCATTCCTGGTGGTAATAATCCCATGTATCTTCTCCATGGTGTCATACCACATGGGGAATCTGAATTTCCATCACTCACTTGAGGAAGTGCTCATTAACAGAGGACAGAGGAGACAATAAATTAACTGAAAGATGGAATAATATAAGTTACCCAATCTGAGCAATAGAGAAAAGAATAGATGTAAAGGAAAAATGGACAGAGCCTCAGAGACCTATGGAGCTATAACAAAAGATTATTAACATTTATGTTACTGAAATTTCAGAAGAAGAAGAGAAAGAGAATTGGATTTTAAAAAGGTTTACAATGGCTGAAATCTCCCAAATTTGGCAAAAGACATAATCTACAGATTTGAGAAACTAAGAAAACTTCAAGAAGAAAAAAACAGGAAATCCGTGCCAAGAAAATCATAATCAAACTTATAAAAACTAAGGACAAAGAACACATCTTGAAAACAGTGAGAGAGAAATGACACCTTATCTAAAGGGAAAAAAAAATTTGAATACAACAGACTTCATATCAGAAACTACTGGGGCCAGAGAAAAGCGGCATGGTATTTTTAAATGCTGAATGAAAAGAACTGTCAATCCACACAGTCTTATATCCACCTAAAATATCCTTCAAGAAAGAAGGAGAAATCAGAACATTCTAGAGAAAAGAAAACTAAGAGTATTTGTTGCCAACACTCTTATCAAAGGACTCTAGGAATATCAGGAAGAAACAACAACAAAAAGAATAAAAATATGGGTAAATACAATAGAATTTTCTCTTTCTCTGTGTTTTCTAAATATATCTGCTGTTGAAGCAAACATTAGGTCATTAAATATGAATGTTTGATTTTGAATCAAAAAGTGTAGTTTTTTTATATCTCAAACAAGAAGCAGTATAATCAAAGTATGCACCTACACTATCAACACAGGTTTGCCATCTTAATAGTAGCTTGTTTATTCCAGCAATGAAGTAGCTTGGAGAGTGAGTGGTGATGAAATCACAAAAGGCATTTTCCACAGCTTGTTGAGAATCAAATGTTCATAACAGCACAATTCACAGTTGCAAAGATGTGGAAACAACCCAAGTATCCATCAATACATGAGTGGATTAATAAAATGTGGTTTATGTATACCATGGAGTACTACTCAGGAATAAAAAATAATTATAAATGAATACCCCTTATACTATCCTGGATGGAGCTGGAGCCCATTCTTCTAACTGAAGTATCACAAGAATGGAAAAACAAGCACCACATATACTCACCACTAAATTGGTACTAATTGGTCAACACATATGTGCACGTATGGAAGTAACATATATCAGGTGTCAGGCAGCAGGGAGGAGGGGATGAGTAAATTCACACCTAACAGGTATGGTACATGATGTCTGGGGGTTAGGCACACTTGTAGCTTTCCATGTCCCTATTCCAGTCCTCTGGCATTAATCAGTTCATTTAAGAATAACTCAACCATGTCACAGTCTGTATTTCTACAATTTACGAGCCACCTTGCACTTTCCATATACTCCAAAATTATATGTCCCACCCTCATCCACACTGTATTTGCTAATAATGTTTTCCCCTTCTTTCTCTATTGTAGAAATCCTATGCACCAATATTCTTTATTATACCTCAAACTTTGCACATGTTCTTCGTATATCCAAAATACCCACCCTTCTTCTTCTAGATGACTCCCATATATGTTGCGGGTCTCAACTTAGATCTCATTTTTTTGGATAAAGCTTTGTCACCTAAATCACCAAGATAAGATTAGGCATCATGTACTCACAGAGCTTCCTCCTGTCAATATGGTGTCATAATTTCCTGTGGGTTTGCTTCTTTCCCTATCAAATGAAGTTCCTTGAGAGCATTACAAATTGATTTATCATTCCCCAGTTCCTGCCTATATTAGAGTAGGCCAACTTTTGTATTTGACCACAAATTGTATAATGGATAAAGCAAATATAAGTTTATTTCATGAATATGAACAGATGGACAGGGCAGTCCTCAACCATATAGTCCTTCAGAGACCCCTGCTGACTGTCATCTTCAGTTCATAGCTTCTAGGGTCACTTGAGCATCAGCTATATTCCAAACTGACAGAGAAAGAGGTAGGAAGAGCCCACATGGAAGCTTTTTATTAGCAGTCCTGAAAGTGGCTCATACCACTTTTAGTCAAATCTCATTGGCTAAAATGTAGTTAAATGACCACCTCTTACTCTAAAGAAAGTTGTGAAATCACTGTACATGCAACTATATGTACAGGAGAAAGTGGAGAGCATGGATTTTGGTAGTTAACTGGTAGTGTCTGCTTCACCTCAAATATTTACTCAAATGTTTATAAAATCATTGAATGAATTCATTCTTAACAACCCATATCACATATTATTGTCTCTATAAATACTTTCCTGATTCCATTAAGAAAATATTTATGTCTAAACCATTTCTGTGGCACTTGTCTCTACCTGAATTATGGTTATTTGTGCACATGTTTCCTGCCATCAAAAATTGCAAGTCCCTTGAGGACATTGTCTAACATGGAAAGCAGTGACATCTAGTAGGAAAAGCATTTACTTTGGAAACATACAGCCTCAGTTTGAATCGCAGTTCTGCCAGTTATTGTATGTGTAATCTTAGCCAGTCTCCTTGGTCCTCTGAGCCTTAGTTGTTATTGACATTCGTTTGTCTGGCTTATATCTTTGTGACCTCTACTAATATTTTGGATATAAATCGATACCTTGAATTGTCTTTCAGTTAATATTAACTGATAAATGTTACAGTTATATCAGATTACATTGGGACCATGTGTTTACCTTTTAGGGTGATTACGTGATTGGACCAGGAACAGAGACAAGGGATTTACAAGGACCAAAAGTCAAAATTTGAGCTGTCTTTTAACTGCTGCTCTGCTAGATTTGGGGATTCATATTTATGATAATGAAAGAAATAATCAGAGATATACTCAAAGATGTGCTTTTAGGGATGTTCATGGCAGTGTACCTTTTAACTGAGAAAAATTATAAATTTTCTAAATACCTATCAGTAGGATTGGTTAGATATATTTGGAATATCCTAAGATGAAGTCATTAAATATCATTTTGCAAAATAATATTTACAAACTAAGTTAAATATCACACATACGTTTAAAAGATATAGACTAGTATTTGTAGTGGATTATCTCTGGATATTTAGAGTGCTTTTTTCTCCTTTTTGGTATCCTTTTCTGTTATTTGCAAAATATTTGAAAATGAATATCATTGCTTTAATAATATAAAATTTATTTGTAATTAACAAAACAAAAGTCATTATAGTAGTGCCCTCTTACTTTCTGTAGTCCTTTTATGCAGATCATATTCTTCTTGAGTACAAGAGTGGTCATATTTTTAATGCTGGGAAGACCGTTGAATTTAGGGTTTATGATCTTATAATCTCTCCATATATACCAACTAGATCTGGGTCTGATCAAGTCTCTGTCTTTTATTTTAACAACATCTTTTAGATATATTAATAATTCATGTACCATATATTTTACTTATTAACAGTGTACAATTCAATGATTTTTAGTATATCGAGTTGTGCAATCATCAGCACAATTTTAGAACATATTTATCACTCCTCTCAATAAAAACCTTAGCATTAGCAGCCACTCCCATTTTCCCAACCACTATCCCCAGGAAACAGTTAATCTACCTTCCATCTATTGGATTGCATATTCCAAATATTTCATATAAATGTAATTATATATATGTGCTCTTGTGACTTTTTTCATTTAGTATGTTTTCAAGGTTCATCAATATTGTATTAATAGCATATATCAATACTTCATTTCTTTTTATGGCCAAATAATACTCCATCATATGGATATATTGTATTTTATTTATTCATTCATCAGTTCATGAGCGTTTGGGTTATTTCTGCTTTTCACTATAATAAATAATGCTGCTATTAACATTTGTGGGCAAATTTTTGTATAGACAATTTTTTTTTCTCTTGAGCATACAACTAGGAGTCGAATTGCTGTGTTGTATGGTAATTCTGTTTAACTCTTTGAGGCATTGTCAGACTGTTTTCCAAAGTGGCTGCACCATTTTATATTCTCACCAGTAGTATATAAAATCAGGTCTCTTTTTAATTTCTGTACAGATGCTTCTTGACTTACAATGTACTGATGTCCCAATAAACCATCATAAGTTGAAAACATCATAAGTCAAAAATGTATTTTACATGCCTAACCTACTCCATGTCATAGCTTAGCCTAGCTTAACTTAAATGTGCTCAGAACATTTACATTAGCTTAGAGTTGGGCAAAGTCATTTAACACAAAGCCTATTTTATAATAAAGTGTTGAATATCTTATATAGTTTATTGAATGCTGTACTGAAAATGAAAAACAGAATGGTTGTATGGGTACTTGAAATACAGTTTTATGCTGAATGCATATTGCTTTCACACCACCATAAAGTCAAAAAATCCCAAGTTGAGCCATCATAAGTTGGGGACCATGTGTTGGTATTTTCTTCTCCTATGCAGTGTGCGTGTGTGTATGTATGTGTGTGAGCTGTATGTGGTATGTATGAATTTGTGTGTATGTGTATGAGTGAATAATTTATATGTGTACCTGCACACATGTGACTCTTTTCATCAGAATTCAGACTGGTGAAACCACTTAGGTACTACATTTTTACCCCTCCCAGAGAAAGAGTCTTGCTGGCCTATCTGAGACAGATCTCGCTTGATAATAGCCTGCATCCAACCCTATAACCTGGCAGCTGCTCACCTAGGTAGTTCTAGTGGGCCCCAAGGTCTCCAAGACTGAAGAAAGACAGTATCTCTAGCAAAGTGTGTGGGGTTGGAGTAGGGTTCAGTTTTGGAGTTCAGACTGCCAAAAGTCACTGAAGATGGTTATTGAGCTTAATTATCATAGAGGATTTGGAAGATTCAAACTCCTTCCTCTCCTTCTCCTCCTTCCCCTCCTTCTCCAGCAATGCCCCCTTTTTTCCTGATCCGTCTTTCTGGAACCAACTTCTAAAACCAGGTTCCACCATTTACTTGTTGGGTGATTGAGCAATTTATGTAACTTTTCTGAGGCTTTGTTTCCTTATATATAAAATGAAGCTAATAATATCCATCTTACAATGACTTCCCCTTAAAGATTATAGCTATAAGAACTACTGTTCAATTTTCTCATTTTTCATAAATACCCTACATTGTCTCTAGAGCTTAATACCTCTCCATGAAAATTTGCTTTTATTTTCAGGTCTTATTTTTTCAACCCATTCCAGAAATCTTTAATTTGATAAAAGAACTTAATAAGCATATTTGGATCATAAGAAGAACACTTGTTGCTCTTTGGTTAATGATCACGTATAGCATAAACAGTAAAATTATTTAACTTGAACCCAGATGAGCTTTAATATTAGGGAGTTGGTGGGGGAGAGAAAAAACCTAAGCTCACAAAATAGCACATTATAAACCCTAGACATTTAAAGAAGAGGTAACTGAAATAGAAGGAATTACCTCCCACTCACTCAAGTGAGAAGAAAAAGAACAATTAAAATGAATATATTAGGGAGAATATTATTTTTATTTCAATATTTCCATTATATTTTCTCCAGTTACATGCTGAATAGAATTTTTTAGTGCAACTGAAACCCCAAGACAGACTTTTTTTTTCTTTTTTTTTTCTTTTTTTTTCTTTTTTTTTTTCTTTTTTTTTTTCCAAGATAGAGTTTTTAAGAAGTAAATTGTGGAAGATAAATGCTGGGTGGAGGGTGGGATTTCCTGACAAAAACAAAGAAGATGAGACATTAAGTGTGTACTTGGGGGAGAGGATATATAGTGCTGAGTGAACCAACAATGATAAATTCTCTGGAGGCTCTATCCTTTGTTGAACTTCTCTTTCCAAACTGGATCATATAAAAAAATGCTTTATACACTGCTTCTTGAGAGGGCATGTGGGTGTTTGGTAAGGGAGATGGGGAAGGAGATATGAAAATGGCATCTTTCAAATTCTTTCTAAATATCACAGAATTTCAGATGTTGAAGGGACCTTAATGATCACCTAGCCCTAAGTCTCAATGAACAAATGATAAAAACGAGGCTCGGAGAGCAGAAAAGATTTGTCTGGAGATACCTAGCAAGGTAGACAAAACCATGTCTGGAACTTGGATCTCCTTTCAGGCCAAAGGCATACTCCTAAGCTGAGGAGCTACATGGGTGGCTTCAGTCTTGGACTGAAAGAGATCTAAAGAGAGACAGACACATCTGTGAAAAAAGGATCTAATTGGTATCAATATGGCTCTGGACAAGTTGCTTAGTGTCTTTATGCCTCAATTTCTGTGTCTATAAAAGATAGCTTTTAGTATAGTTAGGAGGATTAAGTTAGATAAGGTGGGGTAAGTCACCCAACCCAACAACTGACATTCCTTTTCCCTACCCAACTGCCTTTAGTTTTGACTTTACCCTTCACACTAGGCTTGGCTAATTTTCCACAGCCCCTTAACCTCTCCCCAGCCCTAGTCCTCCCTAGCTTAATTCTGTGAGAGCAAGCCCGAGCCAGTGCTGAGTCACTCCCCACTGCAGAACTGGTTACTCGTTTGTCCTGCTTAGCATATTTGTGTCCCCATTACAGTTCAAACAGTCTTCAAAGGTCAGGACCCAAACACTGACAAGTCCTTTTTTGAATTGATTCAAGGAATCCAGATGCTCGTTTTGATCAGAGGAATTTTTTTATAGATGACTGATTCCCACCATCTATGTCATCAACTATTCTTTTCGGGGCTATTTCTGGAGCTAAACATTTTCTGCCTGGAACCTGAGTAGTTCTCCTGATTGCTCCCAGTTGTCTCTTTATAAAGGACCATGAGCAAGTCGTTTTTCAAGACCAGGTTGGCAACCTTTCGTAAGTGGCTTATATTAGTTCTTTCCTTTCTTGCTTTTTTTTTTTTGTGTATTTGTGTTCTCCCTTCCTACCCTCCCTCCTGTGTTTAGTAAAAAGTTACTGAAGGCAAAGACTTTTGCTATATGTAGACATCAAATAAGTCATATATCTGTGATTTACAGCCCCAAAGCAATGTATTTATAATACACCTGGGTTAGAAGTTTGCATGGGATACCAGGGAAAGAAAAGAGGTGGGTGCATAGCTAATTCTGCACAGGTGGTTAGGGAAAACTTCTGAAAAAGTGGTATTTGAATTGAGTCTTGAAGAAAGAGTTGAAATTTATGAGCTTAGCAAGATAGGGAAATAGGTGTGCAAAAGGAAGAATACTACAAAACATGAGAAAGCATGATATATTTGGAAAATAATGAACAATTTGGGCTGGGTATAACACTGTGTGCTGGGAATGGGGAAGATGAGCAAACCCTAGGTCCTGTGCTAGGTGATGAGCCTAGAAATTAGTTTAGGAAAAGATTGTTAACTGTGAGCTTTTTGAGGTGAAGATAATCTCATCTTCTTTATACCCTTAGAGAGTCAGAAAGAGTAGATGCCCTGTGAAAGTTGTTGAACTGATATGAGCCACCATCATCTTTCTTCTCAATTAGTGCAATTAACTTATAACTGCACACCCCCACAATTTTTTAATTTCAGAATATTACAGGGGTACAAAGGTTTTGATTACATGATCTGCTTTGGGGCAGTTCGAGTCGAAGTTATAAATAGTACACCAAGGTAGTGTACATTGTATCCATTAGGTGTAAATTTACCTGTCCCCTCCTACCCCCCCGACTTGGTTGCTGTTGAGTTTTACTACCATATGTGCACATGGGTGTTGATCAATTAGTTCCAATTTAATAGTGAGTGCATGTGGTGTTTGTTTTTCCATTCTTGCAATACTTCACTTGAAAGAATGGTCTCTATTCCATCAAGGTTTTTACAAAAGGTATTAGTTCTTTATTTTTTATGGCTGCATAATATTCTGTAGTGTACATATAACACATTTTATTAATCCACTCATGTATTGATGGGCATTTGGGTTGATTCCACATCTTTGCAATTGTGAATTGTGCTGCAATAAACATTCAAGTGCACACGTATTTTTAATAAAGACACTTTTTTTCCATTGGGTAAATACCAATAGTGGGATTGCTAGATCAACTGGTAGGTCTATTTTTAGCTCTTTGAGGTATTTCCATATTATTTTCCATAGAGGTTGTACTAGTTTGCAGTCCCACCAACCACTAGTATATGAGTGTTCACTTCTCTCCACATCCATGCCAGCATTGGCTGTTTGGGGACTTTTTGATAAAAGCCATTCTCGCTGGGGTTAGGAGATGTCCCATTGTGGTTTTGTTTTATATTTCCCAATGATTAGAGTCTTTGAGCATTTTTATATGTTTATTGGCCATTAGTTTATCTTGTTTTGAAAAAGTTCTGTTCATGTCTTTTGCCCACGTTTTTATGGGGTTGTTTGATTTTTTTCTTGCTCATTTGTTTGAGTTCTTTATAGATTCTGGTTATCAGCCCTTTATCAGATATATAGCATGAAAATATTTTCTCCCATTCTGTAGGTTGTCTATTCACTCTATGGATTGTTTCCTTGGCTGTACAGAAGCTTTTTAGTTTAATCAAATCACATCTGATAATTTTTTCTTGTTGTTGCTGTGATTGCCTTTGGGGTCTTCTTCATAAATTCTTTCCCTAGCCCAATATCTAGAAGAGCTTTTCCAAAATTTTCTTCTAGAATTCTTATAGTTTTATGCATTAGGTTTAAGTCTGTTATCCATTATGAATTAATTTTTATGAGAGGTAAGAAGTACAGATCCTATTTCAGTCTTCTACATGTGGCTATCCAATTTTCCCAGCACCATTTATTGAATAGGAATTCTTTTCTCCAGTGTATGTTGTTACCTGCTTTGTCAAAGATCGGATGGCAATATGAAGTTGATTTTGTTTCCAGATTCTCTATTCTGATCCATAGGTCTATGACTCTGTTTTTGTGCCAGTACTGTACTGTTTTGGTTACAGTAGCCTTGTAGTATAGCTTGAAGTCTGGAAAGTGATGCTTCCCTATTTGTTCTTATTGCTTAAGGTTGCTTTGGCTATATAGGTTCTTGTCTGAACTATTTTTCCTAGATCTGAAAAAAATGATATTGGCATTTTAATGGGGATTGCATTGACTTGTAGATCACTTTGGGTAATATAGACATTTTTAACAATATTCATTCTGCCAATCCATCAGCATGATATGTTTTTCCATCTATTTATGTCCTCTGCAATTTCCTCCCTTAGTGTTTCATAGTTCTCCCTGTAGAGGTCTTTCACCTCCTTAGTTAGATATATTCCTAAGTGTTCTATTTTCTTTGTTACTATTGTGAAAGGTATTGAGTCTTTGATTTGATTCTCAGCTTGACTTTTGTTGGTATATATAAATGCTACTGATTTGTGTACATTGATTTTGTAACCTGAAACCTTGCTGAATTTGTTTATTAATTCCAAGAGTCTCTTGGCAGAGTCTTTGGGGTTTTCTAGATATAAGATCATATCATCTGCAAAGAGTGACACTTTGACCTCTTCTTTCCTCATTTGGATAGGCTAGAACAAATGGGCCTCAGCCTCCTGAGTAGCTGGGACTATAGGCATGTGCCACCATGCTTGGCTAATTTTTTCTCTATATATTTTTAGTTGTTCACCTAATTTCTTTCTTTTTTTTTAGTAGAGACAGTGTCTCGCTCTTGTTCAGGCTGATCTTAAACTCCTGAGCTCAAACAATCCACCTGCCTCAGCCTCCCAGAGTGCTAGGATTACAGACGTGAGCCATAGCACCTGGCCTGTCCTAGGCATTTTATACAAATAATTATTAATAACACATCCCCCTCATGCTTATATGATTTTCAGGCTGTTAAGGTATACAGAACTGACACATTTTCTTTTGTTATAATACAAGATGACAAATGCCAAGGGCCACATGAGAAGATGTGGGTGTCATGGGAGAGAGATCTTTGCATTGGGGGCATCTCATGTTCTTCTTGAGTGTTAAAGTAGTAGGATGTGAGGAAGGAACAGGGAGTGGTCAATTTACAACAACATAGATTGCAAAAAACATGAGTCTCTTGATCAGGAGCTCCAGGCTTCCTGTCACCAGCACAGTACAAGTATCCTTGACTGAAGATTAGCAAAGAGGACACTGTAGCCATGAATGTAAAGTGATTGTTCAAGATCACACAGCTAAGTCCCGGGTCTTATTTTGAAATCAGAACTCAGTTTCCTATCTAGGAAAAGACTGATATTGTATTCCAATTTTGTTAGTATATCTACATAAACCATAAAACTGATTCTTAAGAAGGGCTGTGTTGTCAAAAACTTCAGAATATGCTAAATAAGCTAAGGAAGTATACTGGACATAGATATCAGGTTTCTTACTTCATGGTACAGGGTGCTTTTCACTACAAGGGGAGGCTATACCAACTTGCAAGCTGTTTGGCTGAATTGTCTTTTGCTTGGAAAAAAAGAAGGGAAATGATTAGTGATCACTGTAAAAAAAGAATGGAAATAATCGGTGATCAGATATATACCTGAGAAGGTGTATTCTGGCAAAAGAATGGGGATGATTTTTTGATGGGTCTGAGACCAGTTAAGACACTGTTGCCATAACCCATGTGAAAAATGATAAGGGTCTAAAGTGGAATGTGGGAATAACAAGGATGATATGGATTTATCCATCCTATCTACATGTAGTTATTGAATGCCTAATATTTATCAGCATTGTTATTGCTGCAGAGGATAAAATAGTGAGAAAAAAGAAATATTGCTCCTATAAAAATTGACAGTCTAACACAGGACACAAATATTATTTGAATAACCATAAAACAAATGTATAATTATAAAATTTGATAAGTACTGTTGCTGTGGTCTGAATGTCTTTATTCCCCCAAAATTCATATGTTGAAACCTAATCTCTAGGGTGATGGTAATAGGAGTTGGGGCCTTTGGGATGTGATTAGGTTACAGGATGGAGCCTTTATGAATGGGATTAATGCCTATAAAAGAGGCCCCTACCTTGCCCCTTTTACCTTGTGAGGACACAGCTAGAAGGTACCCTCTGTGAACCAGGGAATGAGCCCTCACCAGACACTGAATCTGCCAGCATCTTAATGTTGGACTTCCCAGCCTCCAGAGCTATGAGAAATAAATTTCTGTTGCTTATAAGCTACCTTATTTAGGGTATTTTGTTATAGCAGTCTGAATGGACTAAGACAACTAGGAAGGACATGTATGTATTTCAAAGACAGAACTTTGAATTTAAAGAAGGATTTGATGATTGGGAAAAGAGTGGAACAAGGAGTTTGGGAAGACCGTTAGGTATTAATATTGATTTAGGGGTTAAAGTAGGAGATAGTGCTACTCACAGAGACAAGTAAAAGGATAAGTAATATTGAAGAACAGGCAGGTTTGAAGTGAGGGAAGGAAATAATGAGTCCATTTTTGCACAAGAGCCTCTAGAACATCCAGGTAAAAGAGTCCACACATATAAATATGGAGATCAGGAGAGACATGACAAAAGGATATAGAGATTTTTTGTTACCAAGACTTGTGTGATGGTTCAAGCCACCTCTAGAGATGTGGCATAATATGAGAAGAGATTCTTCCTGCCTTCCATAGCGGCTCCAACGGGCCTAATTATATCATTAAATCATTAAATATTCAATACAGCTTGCAACAGATAAAAGAAATTTTGTCTAATGTTCCTAAATATTAATATTATTGTGCACCTTTATCCTTTCGTTATCAAAAACTTTTATTCAAGTTGAGTATTATGCACACTCTGATTTGTCAGGATTTTGGGGTTTTGCATCTGGTCTTACTTTGTATTAAGATTGTAAATGTGACTGAATTGAACATGTTTGGCACAGAGAGACTGCTTTTGCCTACTGTTGCATTGCCTGAAGATTCTGAAAGAGAAAGAGTATAGACTTTGTTAACAGATGGACCTGGGTTTCATTTCTAGCTCTCCTACTTTCCAGCTAAGACAGACAAGCTGCTTAGTCTCCCTGAGCCTCAGTTTTCTTATCTTTAAGATGAAGTTAAGGTTATCTTGGGCATTAAAGAGAAAATATAAAACATTCAACATAGGGCATAGCACTTAGGAAGCACTCAGTAAATTCAGTACTGAGGTGAATCCAATACTCAAAGTGATTAATCTTTTTGTACTGAGCCTTTCATCACTATCTTCCAGAGACCATTGGCTCTGGCTTGGCTGGCAACATGCAGAATAAAAAAGTCAAATATGATTCTTGGTGGTCACTAGCCCTTGTACCCCTAAGAAGATGTAACCTTTGTCTGGGATGACCCTATCAAACATGGAAATCCAGTTTGACCCTATCAAACATGGAAATCCATCATAGATGGCCCACACCAGAGTTTGCTTACTGAAAATGAACTCCCAATTAACCGAATTCTGTGAGTTGTGCCAGTGTAAGAATGATTTACCAAAGGTGATTTGGAAGCTTCCCTAACTTTACACCCCCTGGTGAGCCTATCCTCATTAAGGTAAGTGGGGTCAGCTTGAAGCAGTCCCACCATGGGACTGGTGGAAGTCTGTGATTAGTCTGCGTGACTAGAAGCCTGTGTAATGGTTTCTCTGCATAGTTCTTTAGTATTTTGTTCTAGCTATCACTGTAGCAAGCTAAACAGCACACATCTTTGCAGTTGTGGCCCTTTCCCTTTTCAAGAATGGAATATTGAACAGAACATTCTAATACCTACATAGGAAGAAAATTTTTATTTCTTCATTATAAGTTTAATTCTGATATTTTCTATTGCAATATACAGAAAGTCTCTGATTTTGAGAAAGTTATAATCTAGTGGGCAAGAAAGACACTTAAATTATTCCAATATTGAAGGATGGATTTGTGCATAATTCTTGATCTTCATGTGCCACCTGGCACTCAGTGGCTTACAAGTAGATCATGCCTGATAAATTCTGGTTGGTTGAAAACATGAATCAATGAAAGGAGTCAATAGTGTGTCTTAGGGCTCTCCTTATTTTTCTGTTTTATCATATTTGGTATTTTCTTACTATTTTGCTTTCCTTTTCATAACTTTACCTCTGTCTTCTCATGGAGATCACATGTAATGGTGTAGACACACATAAAAGTATTCACTTGTACATGGGCACACAACCATACCCACATACACATACTCTCTTCAGTTGCTGGATCTGTCACAAAGGAATTTGATTACAAGGTTCGGTGCTACGATTCCCTGCTTCCCTATCCTAACCTGACCTCCTCTTTTTACTCCTTTGCTAAATAAGTCCCTTTTGGACTGTAAACTCCTAGAGAATAGAGACTGTGTCTGACACATCTATGTACCTGAAGTCTCCAGCACAGGGCCTGCTACAGACCTGGCTGTGTGTTATTTTGTTTGCGAGAGAGAGAAATTGAGATTTTTGGTAGTGTTAAATCCTAGGGCCAGGTGGAGTTTAGTATAATTCAGCCTAGTGTCTGTTTTCAAGCTCTTTCATTCTTCTGTTTCTCCTAATTTTCTTCTGTTTGCTCACTGATGACTGAAGTCTCTTTAATGGGTGCATAGCCACCTTTATAAAATAGACTTCTCTGTGAGAAAGAAGAGGGTCCAGACTTCAAAGGAAAGGATCAATGATACAGATTTATGTTGCCTTAACCAATATTTACTGCAAAATATGTTGTATCCTCATAATTGGCCTTTGGTAATACAGCAAATATTCCCATTTTACAGATATGCAATTTGACATTCATAAAAGTCAAATAAAGCCCAACAGCACACAATGGTTTAATAGCAGAACTAGTATCAGAGATGGAGAAAGACCATAAGATAGCCAGACTAGTGAAAGGGCAGGGTATTGAGGGTTTGACACAGCTCAACAAAATTTTCTCATTTGTCAGCTTTTTGATGGGTTTCCCTGGCATGGTTCTTTAGTTAGCTTCTCAGTTAGTTTCAGAAAACACTAATTGTCATTTTTAAACACAATATTCTAGTATGCCAAACACCTCTGGGCAAAATCATGAAAGCAGCATTATTTTTTTTTATACCCGCATTGTCCCACACCATAGTAGTCCTCTTTTCAAGGGCCTACATCTGTTGATCCAGCTCCTCCAAATCTGGTCCTTTGGTTCTAATCATGGCTTTTTATAGTATTATTATTGTCATCCTCCTTATTTCCTTGCTTGCTTTCTGCAATTGTCATCATCCCTAGTATATATTACTAAAAGAATCAATGAACAGATATCAAGAGAAAGAGGAAGGATGAAAGGGCTGGTCAATAATTCATATAAAACTGCCTAAAATTATTTCCCTGAATATTTAAGGAGTACTAATGACTCAGTTCAGGAGTACTCAATGAATAGTTGCTTAAATCCAGGGACAGCAAGAATCCGGAGCTGCTTTCACAGATATGCAACCTGAGCAGTCACATGGGGTCCTGCATTTACAAGGGCCCCAGGCCAGGTTTAATACTCTGTTATTATCTTCTTGAAATTCTTAATAATTTTTGAACAAGAAGCCTACATTTTCATTTTGCACTGGGCCTCACAAATTTTGTAGTCAGTCCTGCAAGAAGTCTTTTCAAAGGCAAAATAGAACATTAAAGAACCAAAACAAAACAAAACAGCTGAGAAAGAGCTAAAATTAAAGAATGGCTGCCCTATATAAACTTTTACACTTTGCAGTAGTATTTCATATGCATGTACCTGTGTGGGAAACCTTAGATGATCCAGGAAAAGCAGGGGGAAAAGACCATTACTGTTATCTGCACCAGTAAATCCTCTTCCTTCCCCTTATACCACCAAGTCCTGCTTCTTCCTTCCTTATGTGATACTCGCCTCTTCAATGCTTTCTTTCTTTTACTATCTCAATATTTCCAGGTGCCCAACTATTCATCCCTGGGTACCAAACTCTCTATCCCCAAACATTAAGGCTCTAATATTAAGACCTTCTCAGAATCTCCCCAATATTTTATAAAAATTTATTTTTCTATTTTTTTTTCCTGTGTCCTAGGTTCTCCAAGCCTAGGTCTGAACTGATTAAGTTCAGAAACTAATATCTAATATATTAAAGGCTATTTGCAGGCAAATGTGACTACTAGATCTTGCCATAAGTCCTCACTGTTGAAAGGCTCTCCACATGGATGTGGGATATTCATTGTTACAGATATTTTAGGCTTCTCAGTGTCTGTGGAGTTCAGCTACACTAGTTTGAGGATATGAATCTTCCCTCAGACCAAAATAAAAAATGCTTGTACTCTAGACTCTACAGAAACTATAACCTGGACTCATTATTATCTATTTATTAACAAAATGAGTTATTTTGTTAAATGTTACTTTTGGATGGTTACTTAGAAAATTATAGTCCATCTATTCCTTTATAAATTATAGAAATTATTATTGCATATGGATTTATCATAAGGAAGCCATATATTTGGACAAGATTGTTTTGAATTATTTACTCTGAGGCTAAGTTGGCTTTCACTTAGACCTATTTTGACATTTTATCAAGGTACACCACAAAAAAATCTTGCCAAAAATGTTTATACATTTCCTCCTAGGAACTTTATTGAGATCACTGGCCATGATATCTATAAATTTCCCTGTATAGAGCTCCACATGAGTTCATTTTAGGGATTAGCTTTTGGTGTCTTAGATGAGTTTAGTTAGGTAAGTTTCATATACAGAATATGTATGTACACCAAATAAGTCCTTCTTTTTGCTGTGGTAATCAAAAAACTCAAGGCCAATTTCATAGCCTAAGAATATCTTCCGTATGGACCCTTAGGGCCTTTCTGATTGTGTTTTATTTTCCCTGCCTCTAGCTTTGACCTGTTTTACTAATCTTGTTTTTTATATTGTATTCTTTAATTTTACAATTTTATGGTTTAGATTTCCTTAGGTCACCTCAAATCCTTTGTGGAATAAGATGGGGCTTAAAATTATAGTTTATACATACAGACACACATTATATGGTGTTATGTCAGGGATTGCTTATATAGACAAATGGAAAGACCAAAGATGCAAATTTCAGGCATTAGAACTAATAAGGTCATAGCTCAAGTGATATTTTTGGTTTATAGAATGATTCTTTCAGTTACATGATTTGAGGAGGCCTTAATTTTCCTTTAGAAAGAGTAGTGCTACCTGCTCAGTCTGGACAGAGGTGGATGGTGAAAAAGATCACAACCCAGAACTAGATATTCTTTTTTTTTCAGAATATTGCAGGGTTACAAATACTTTGATTACATAAATTTGCCTTTGCACAACCCAAGGCAGAGCTACAAATGTGCCATCCCCAAGACAGCAGGCACCATACTCGTTAGGTGTGAATTTACCTATTCCCTCCTCCCCCACAGATGCCAGACACCAGGTGAATGTTACGTCCTTATGTGCGCATAAGTGTTGATCAGTTAGTACCAATTTAATGATGAGTGCATGCAGTGTTTGTTTTTCCATTCTGTGATACTTCACATAGAAGTATGGGCTCCAGCTCCATCCAGGATAATACAAGAGGTACTTCACCATTTTTTTATGGCTGAATAGTAGTCCACGGTATACATATGCCACATTTTATTAATCCACTCATGCATTGATGGACACTTGGTTGTTTCCACATCTTCGCAACTGTGAATGGTGTTGCTATAAACATTCTAGTGCAGATATCTTTTTGTCCTGGGTAAATACTCAGTAGTAAAATTGCTGGATTAAATGATAGTTCTACTTTCAGTTCTTTGAGATATATCCATACTACTTTCCAGCGAGGTGGTACTAGTTTGCAGTCCCACTAGCAGTGTATGAGTGTTCCTATCTCTCCACATCCACACCAACATTTGTTGTTTTGAGACTTTTTGATAAAAGCCATTCTTACTGGAGTTAAGTGATATCTCATTGTGGCTTTGATTTGCATTTTCCTGATGATTAGAGATGTTGAGCATTTTTTCACATGTTTCTTGGCCATTGGTCTATCTTCTTTTTAAAAGTTTTTATTCATGTCCTTTGTTAACTTTTTAATGTGGTTGTTTGATTTTTTTATTGCTGATTTTCCTGAGTTCTATGTAGATTCTAGTTATCAGCCTTTTATCAATGTAAAACATCCAAATATTTTCTCTCATTCTTTGGCTTGTCTATTCACTCTAATGATAGTTTCCTTGGCTGTGAAGAAGCTTTTTACTTTGATCAGGTCCCATATATTTATTTTTGTTGTTGCTGTGATTGCTTTTGAAATCTTCTTCTAAATTCTTTGCCTAGGCCAATGTCTATTAGAGTTTTTCTAAAATTTTCTTCTAGAATTCTTATAGTTTCATGCCTTAGATTGAAGTCTGTTATCCAACATGAGTTGATTTTTGTGAGAGGAGGGAGGTGTGGATCCTGTTTCAGTCTTCTACATTTGGCTATCCAATTTTCCCAGCATCATTTATTGAATAGGAACTTTTTCCCAGTGTATGTTTTTGTCTGCTTTGTCAAAGATCAGATGGCTATATGAGGATGGTTTTATATCTGGTTCTCAGTCCTGTTTCATTGGTCTATGTTTCTGTTCTTATGCCAGTATCATGCTGTTTTGATTACTGTAGCCTTGTAGTATAGCTTGAAGTCTAATAAATTGATGCCTCCCAATTTGTTCTTTTTGCCTAAAGTTGTTTTTGCTATACAGGGTCTTCTCTTATTCCATATTAAGCATAAAATTATTTTTTCTGGATCTGAAAAGAATGATGTTGGTATTTTAATGGGATTATATTGACTCTGTAGATCACTTTGGGTAGTATAGACATTTTAACAATATTGATTCTGTCAATACATGAGCATAGTATGGTTTTCCATCTGTTTACATCCTCTGCTATTTCCTTCCTCAGTGTTTCATAGTTTTCCTTGCAGAGGTATTTCACCTCCTTATTTAAATATATTCCTAGGTATTTTGTTTCCTTTTTTGCTATTGTGAAAGGTATTGAATCTTTAAATGGTTCTCAGCTTGACTGTTGTTGGTGTATATGAATGCTACTGATTTGTGTACACTGATTTTGTAACCTGAGACTTTGCTGAAATTTTTTTATTAATTCCAAGAGTCTCTTGGCAGAATATTTGGAGTTCTCTAGATATAAGATCATATCATCAGCAAAGAGTAACAAGTTTACCTCTTTTGCCCCCATTTGTATACTCTTGATTTCCTTCTCTTGTCTTATTGCTCTGGCTAGAATGTCCAGCACTGTGTTGAATAGATGATGATAGAGGGCAAGCTTGTCTGGTTCCAGTTCTAAGAGGGAATGCTTTCAGTTTCTCCCCATTCAATATAATGTTGGCTGTGGGTTTGTCATATATGGCTTTTATCATTTTGAGGTAAGTCCCATTTATGCCTATTTTGTTAAGCATTCTTATCATAAAAGGATGCTGAATTTTGTCAAGTGCTTTGTCTGCATCTATTAAGAGGATCATATAGTCTTTGTTTTTACTTCTATTTATGTTCCAAATTACATTTATAGATTTGAGTATGCTGAACCATCCCTGCTAGATATTCCAGCCCTCATTCTTCCACTCATTTGCTCTGGGTCATTGAGTTAAACATTTTATTTGGATGTTAGTTTCAAATCCCTCTAAAAAATAAAAAGCATATTTTGATGGTAAGGTACATCTAT
>CAUYSK010111198.1:0-32450 GCA_963575035.1 Avahi laniger
CGTGGGAGTGGGGTTTGGTGAAGGAAGAGTCGTCTTCCTGTGAGTCAGATCTCTCTGCCCGGGCCAGCCCGCCGCGGGCGCGGCTGACCCACGCTGCACTTCCTTTTGTCCCACTCCCTCCGGGTGTTTCTACAGTTCTCCTTACTTTATCAGCCGGGCTTCTTGTCCCTCGCTGCTTCTTTGCAGCTTCGCAAAGCCGATCCTGTGGGAGTGCGCCTCACTCGCGTGTGGGTGTCCGTGTTCTTCACCTCCCGCTGTGGGAGCAGAGAGCCAGGAGGTCTCCCCTAATCCACCATTTTTCTCCCTCCAAGAATTTACAATTTTTAAACAAGAAAGTCTATAAATATTTTCCCATACCTATAACTGAAAAAGATCATTTTCAAGCTGATTGACAACTTATGTGAAAACAAGCAAAACACAGCCTAGAAATTATGTTTTAAAAAATACACAAAGGATGCCAAGTAGAGCCATAATAAATGTAATGTAAATATTCTTCCCCAAATCCAACTTAGAAAGCTACTTCAATTTTTCTAATTTGGGTACAGAATGGACCAAAATATATACACATGAAAACTCATTCCACCAGTTATACTGCGTAAAGAAATGTGTTAGGTATATCAAGGACAGGCCACCTAATATTTTATTCTCTCTCCTCCACACCCTGAGACCATAAACAACTTTTTTTCTCATCATGCCTTCTTGCTAGCTTTTTCTGAATTAATGTATTCCGGCTACATTATTAAAAGCATTTAAGATCTTCTAAATAAGACTTCATTTCAGAGACAACGAATGCATGCATTGTTTAGCTTTGCATGCTAGCAGATTTAAACACTTCACTTATCTTTAGAGACATAGTTATATCAGAAAATTTAAGAGACTTCTGAAATTGATAGATAAATTACAAATAAGTTACAAAATCAATGTATACAAATCACTAGCATTCCTATACACCACTAACAGTCAAGCTGAGAGTCAAATCAAAGACTGAATAACATTCACAATAGCCACAAAGAAAATAAAATACCTAGGAATATACTTGACCATGGAAGTAAACGATCTCTATAAAGAGAGCCATGAAACATTGAAGAAAGAAATTGCAGATGACACAAACAAATGGAAGAATATATCACGCTCCTGGATTGGTAGTATCAACATTGTTAAAATGTTCATACTACCCAAAGTGATTTAAAGATTCAATGCAATCCCCCCAAAAATACCAATATCATATTTCACATATCTAGAAAATTAATTCTATGTCTCACATGGAACCAGAAAAGAGCCCAAATATCCAAAATCATCTTAAGCAAAAATAACGAATCTGGAGGTATCACATTAACAGACTTCAAATTATACTACAAGGCTACACTAACAAAAACAGCATGGTATTGGCACAAAAACAGAGACATAGAGCAATGGAACAGAACTGAGAATCCAGATATAAAACCATCCTCATACAGCCATATAATCTTTGACAAAGCAGACAAAAACATATACTGGATAAAAGAATCCTCATTCAACAAATGGTGCTGGGAAAATTGGATAGACACATGTAGAAGACTGAAACAGAAACTGTACCTCTTACCTTTCATGAAAATAAACTCTTGGTGGATAACACGCTTAAATCTAAGGCATGAAACTGTAAGAATTATAGAAGAAAATGTTGGAAAAACTCTTTGGCCTAGGCAAAGAATTTATGAAGAAGACCCCAAAGGCAATCACAACAACAACAAAAAAATAAATAGGATCTGATCAAATTTAAAAGCTTCTGCACAGCCAAGGAAACTATCACAAGAGCAAACAGACAACCTACAGAATAGGAGAAAATATTCACATGCTACACATCCAAAAAAGGGGTGATAACCGGAATCTATATAGAATTTGGAAAAATCAGCATGGAAAAATCAAGCAACCCTATCAAAAATTGAGCAAAGGACATGAACAAAAACTTTTCAAAAGAAGACAGACTAATGGCCAGTAAACATGAAAAATGCTCAGCATCTCTAAACATCAGGGAAATGCAAATCAAAACCACAATGAGATATCACTGATTTCCAGTTAGAATGGCCGTTATGAAAAAGTCCCAAAACAATAAATGTTAGCATGGATGCAGAGAGATAGGAGCATTCATACACTGCTAGTGGGACTGCAAACTAGTGCAACCTCTGTGGAAAGCAATATGAAGATACCTCGAAGAGCTACAAGTAGAACTACCATTTGATCCAGTAATCCCATTACTGAGCATCTACCCAAAGGAACAAAAGACATTCTATAAAAAAGACATCTGCCCTAGAATGTTTATAGCAGCACAATTCACAATTGCAAAGATGTGGAAACAACCCAAGTGCCCATGGATACATAAATGGATTAATAAAATGTGATATATGTATACCATGGAGTTCTACTCAGCCACAAAAAACAATGGTGATCTAGCACCTCTTGTATTATACTGGCTAGAGCTGGAGGTCCTTCTACTAAGTGAAATATTTCAAGAATGGAAAAACAAGCACCACATGTAGTCACCATCAAATTGGTGTTAAATGATCAATACTTAAGTGCACATATAGTAGTAACATTCATTGGGTGTCAGATTGGAGGGGGAAGGAGCAGATGGGTATATACACACCTAAAGGGTGCAGTGTACACTATCTGGAGGATGGACACGCTTGAAGCTCACTCAGGTGGGGCAGGAAAAATATATGTAGCCTGGACATTTGTACCCCTTTCATATGCTAAAATTAAAAAAAAATTTAGAAAATGTATTTTAATACCCTCATCCTTTTCTTTAAAATTATTTTCAGGTATGTACTTTTGTAAACTAGGTCAAGCCTTTTTTTGTGATTAATTTTAGTTTAATATCTAAATACTAATTGCTTATGTACAAATATTTAATATTTAAATATTGAATATTCAATAATTAAAATTTTAATAAATTAAGTTATTTTTTCTATTTTAAGGACATTACTTTTTTTATACTGAGAGAGTTCCACCTTTCTAAATCCTTGCTACAAGGTAATAATGTCAAACTATATAAAGTCACCAATCTGATAGATATGAATTTATTTTATGCTTTCCTAATTGCTAGTCAGGAGCACTTTTCAAATGCACATTGTCTATTTTGGTCTCCCACTCTGTTACTTTCCTGTTTATAGCATTTTTATATTTCTCCCTTTAGGCTTTTGAATCTTTTTCTAAAAAAAAAATTGAATTGACATTTCTTTAAATTCTGAATATTCACCTATTGTTGTTTACCTGCATTGAAAATATATTTTGCCCAGTGGCTTTTTCAAATCTTACTTATAGATTATTTTGCCATACTTATAAAAGGTTTAAAATTTACTGCGATCAAGCCTTTTTTCTTAATGATTTGTGTTTTTCTGTCATTGAGAAACTCTTCCATTCCTAGAGGACATGAAAACATGCTTCCATATATACTAAAAGTTTCAATTTTTTTTTTTACAAATAGTTCTATAATCTATGTAGAATTTTTTGTATGTTATGGAGTTGGAAAGTAATTTTCATTTTCATATGGAGAGCTTTTTGCTTCAGTACCCTTTATCGAAAGCTTCAGTTTGTTCCCACATATTTGTCATGCCTTTCTCTTTTCCACATCTCAAGTTTCCTTAAATATTTAGGTAGTTTATTTGGTTCTCTATTATACAGTATTGATCTACTTGCATTTCACTCTGCCAATTCCACCCCATTTTTTATAACTTTAATGAAAGGCTTAATTTTTCCTGTGTTTTTTTACTTAAAATATAAGCTTTACTCTTCTATGTAACATTGTGATCAGTTTATTATTTTACAGGATCTTTATTAAAATTGCATGAATTTATATACATAAATTTGGAAAAAGTTGATATGCCATGGTTGGTTTTGATATGATTAAAATGCCACACATAATGTGATTTTTAATATTCTCAGCCATGGAGACAGAATTTTTTGATGCTTCCTGTAGCACTCCCAGCACAGAATCAAGTCTTTGTAAGTCAGAGATCTCATAACATAATGATATTGGTGATACACCAAATCCAGTTATGAGTTTGTCTTTCCAGTAAGTGGGTTATCACTGTGGCTACATGTTTATATAAGTTCACTCCAACCTTCCTTTCTAAACCCCTTTGTATGATCCAAAACCCTTGCAAATGTAGATCGCTGTGTTTTTGAACTTCTTTCAAGAAGAGCATACAGCACCAGATTTTAAGCAATGAAGCTGACGTTGTTCCTTCTTTGAATGAACAATTTTTTCATGATTTTATTAATTCATTCATTTTTCAGGAGCCACCTCTTCTGTATGATTACAGAATCAGAAACAGCAGGTAATCAGTTTCAGTTCTGTATTTCAACAGGCATATTTTGTTATTAAAAGCAGATGTAGTCAATTCATTTATTTTAAATATTTAATCTATCATTGTTCTTTATTTGTGTCTGAGAATTTCAAAATAAACTACCATTCTAAACCAACTAAAAATTCACTACTTATGATTTTTAAATGTTTGAGATATGAGGAAGTTTTTTTCATTTCTTTTGTTTTCAAAGAAAGTTGGGAGAAACTACATTGTAGCAATCTGCAAAAAATCAGTTTGAATCAGATGACTGAGAAAATATTAGTAAGGTTAAAATATAGTGAGTATAATGAATCTATTCTCTAAACTCTGATGGAATTACTTATTGGCAAAACTTCTTTTGCACATTTATGTCAATATCAATGATAATAGGGACTCATTAGAGATTCTTAAACTGCTACTCCTTAAAGTAAAAATGTTAATTAGTTTACTTGAAGTTTTTATTTACTATGAATTGAAATTGGTTGAAGATAATTTGGATGCTCAGTATCTCACAATGACATTTGTTTTTAGTTGTAACAAAAATAGTCTGAAGACTTTGCCTTGGGGAATATAAGTCACAACAGGAATTAAATTTGGCAAGAGTGATGTCAGGTAAATATAGCCATAAATATAGTTGTTAACATTGATGTGTATACACAGAAATGTAACTAGAATACATCCTGCAAATATTCACAACAAAGTAAAAAAGAAATACTTATAGCGATTACAGTCCTCATTCTGTACCTGGTTACATGACAATGGCTGGTATTTATAGCCGTCTTCTTCCGCTACCCATTCTGTATTCCCTTTGCCTTCAGCAAGCACTCAGCTGGTTGTGATTTTTCACCTCATGGCCTGACCCAAACCTTTCCTCCAGAAGGATCTGGGCCATTATTAGTTCTGCCTGGATGGGATTGGTGTAGTCTTCCATTGACCTTAATCACAGGGCATGGTAATACTAAGAGACACCTTAAGGGATCTTCTGTGTTTTGGCCATATTGTTCCTTACCTCCATGGTAGCGTAGTAGTCCAGTTTCCCCTAGACAGTCAGGATCAATCACCCAGGCAGCACAGTAGTTCCCTTCTTTGCCTGTTGATTCAAAGGTATGAGGAGCCCAACGTGGCCTGGTGGTGATCTTAATTTCTAATTCAATGAAATCATATTGTGTCTCTTGGTAGAAGCATTCCTTCTTCTGGAAGTTAAGACCTCTAGGCCCACAGAGCATAAAGGCACTAGAACCGGGAGAGAAAATGTTGCCAATGTGCCACTAGAGGTAATGGAGAGTGGTGCCACTCTCATTTCCACCGCTTGATTCCTGGGCCCATGAATTCTGGCTATTAGAGGAATAGTACCACATGTTGGATGTTAATTCAGAACACAGAAAGCCCTCCAGAGGACTTAGCCTTGGCCCTGCACTGTATTACCACCTAGCTGGTGCTGTAACTGATTCATCGAAAGGCCATTGCCCTGTTTTAGCATGACAGCTGCTTCAGAATGGAGGAAAATATGATAAGATTAGTGAACTTCATGAACATGTGCCCAGTGCTGGACCTCTTTAGCTGTAAATTGAGTTCCTTGATCAGAAACATTGCTATATGGAATACCATGGCTATGAATAAGACATTCTATAAATCCATAGATAATAGTCTTGGCAGAAGCATTGCCCACAGGGAAGGTAGATTCTTCTCTAGAGTAAGTGTCCTTTCCAGTAAAGGCAAAACACTACCCCTTCCATGATGCAAACAGTCCAATGTAATCAACCTGACACCAGATAGCTGGAATGGTGCCATATCAGGGGCTCAGTGTCAGTCTCTGCGGCTGACAGATTGGGGCTCGGCAGCGTGTAGGGGGCAGGTTGGCCTTGGTGAGAAGTCAATATTGTTGAGTCCATGCCTAATCTCAATCTCTACCACTGTGGCCACTTTGTTCATGAATACGAGAAATATATGAAAGTGGCTGCATTTTCCTTACATTGATACCGTTATTTTTCTACTCCCAGAATAAACGGAACCATGGCTTAATTGATAAATTGCTCTATTAAAAATGAATTTCATATTTACATTTTCCTTGAGTTTTGCAATTGAAAATTTACCCAGTCTACATACATCTACATCATCACAATAGTACAAAATTTTTCACAATGTTTTTATTTTTATCATATCTCAATCTATATCTACATCTATTTATCTATCTATCTATAATTTTCTTGGGCTACAGATAGAATTGTTTGGGTAAGTGAATAAACATTTCAACTAATTAGTTATATATTTACAGAATATTTTTCAAGTGTTTTATGAGTTTTATGTAAATAAAATTAGAATGGGTTTAAGAAAGAAAATTTTAAAAGTAATTAGAGACATAATTACTTTTAAAAGTAATTAGAGCTCAGAGAATTATTTTGAAAACATTGTGATAAAAAGATAAGAGACACAGATTGGTAGCTGAAGTATAATGTGAGCTCAAGAAGATATTTTCTTTGATAGGAAATATTAGAGAATGTTTGGATGGTACTACCTGTAATTCATAAAATAGAACAAAATGGAAGATAGGGAGGGACATTTCTGAACTGAGTTCTTTGAGTTAGCAAGAAAAGGATTCTAGTGCTTATATATTATAGTTGATCCTATATATAAACACATAGATTTCAAGTCTAATATCAGGTATGAATGTCATATATATATATATGTATATATATATATATAAAAGCACACATAAACGGATATGTCAGTATGTGGATTTCTGAAGTTTCCAGGTTGATTCAATTTTCTCCAGGGAGAGAAAAAAAAAATGGGTGAAAGTGATGACCAGGAAGCATTTTTCAGATATTTGAGGAGACAGAAGAAAGTACAAAATACTGGTCATAAACGAATATTTGAACTAAGGACAAATAATATGAGTACAGCTTAGTGCTGCTTATACTAGTTTTGTGTGCACCCATGTCTAAATATTTTCTTCTTCCTGAGTACAAGGAACATAATTCTTCCAAGTGCTTTTTCAGATAGTTGGCTCAATGTGATGTTTTCTGCCAATTGACTAGAAGTACAAAACTTATAACTTCTGAAGTGTCATGAAAACTACCTGTTGAAATGGTGACATCAAGCAGTAGACTAGATCTCCATGCTGAGTTGAAGATTGGATTTGAGGTATCTGTTGAAGTGAGAAACTTACAGTGGAGTCGCAGAGTGGGAAATAAACTCATATATGATAAGTGGCTATTCTTATGTACAAACTTATGTACATTAGGGTATTTGTACTATTATTATAATGTAGACAGATGTATCCTGAAATAACCAAGCACTAAAAAACCAGTCTGGCATTAGTGATTATGACATTAAAAGTACTCATATACAGTAACATGAGTCCAGGCACATGATAAGTGGAATATTGGCTTTTCCCCAGAAAGTATGGAGAAACAAAAAAGGGGCAAAGAAGCTGAATTAGTACACAAATAAATACTAGAATACTGGAATAAGGAATTTACACAGGATCTGGTGAAAAGCAAAGACACAAGAGGTAAAATTCAGCAAAAAGTTGTAGGAACAATAATTTTTGGGTTCTGAAAAGCTCAGAGAATTGTTAGTTTTGAGATAATAGGAGAAGTTATATGGAAAGACGAAGTTGATGTTAAGAAACATGGGCACTAGCGATGGCAATTTTTCAGTGTAGGAATACGAACAAGTCCATGGAATGCCCATGGGAGTAAGGGGGTGATGTGAGGTAGAGAACGTTGGTAAGGCAAGATTAACAAATTGAGAATCAGAATTTTGAAGTGACAAAAAATTTTGTGAAAATAAATAACTTGACATTGGTATATAGTGGGCCCTATCAACTTGATGATGTATGTCTTTTCTCAATTAGTGCTACTTTCTTATACTATTTGCTGTATAATTTTCTCAAATCTAAAACAATTCTATATAAAATTCTCTTCTGATTTTCTTATTACTGTTCCTATATTAACTGTCATATTGTAGCCATTATATTAATATTAGAGCCATTTATCTATTTCCCCTAAGTTCAGGAAAAATTTCTCAAGCTACCCATTCTAAAGTACTTGTTACTACTTCCATTGTATAAAATATCTGGCACCAGTGTATTATTTTTAATAAATATCTATTTTTATTTTAAAATATGACATGTAACAACTACAGAAGAGCAAATATGTCTTGCAAAGAATCAACATCACTTAATTCTCTGGAAGCTTTCTATCATGTTAAGATGTATTTTATGCTTTCTAATGCCTGCAGATCTTACAGATGTCAATGTTAATACTCAATATTAACCTAGCATCCTCTGTGGTTATATTTTATGTTTATCTTTTAAATATGAAACCTGTTTTTTCAAACTTCATTCTCAGTTACTATAGGAGATATGATTAAATGGTTTATTCTTTTTAAAAATATACACACACAAATACCCACACATATAAATATTTCATTTCTTATTTCAAACTACCAAAGCAATTCTATATAATTACTATTAGATATTAATTATATTAGTGTGTGATAAAATTATTATATTAATTATATTAAATACTGAATACTATGTAAAATGTGCCAAGTTATGTAATCTTTCCAAAAGTTAAATACATTTTTTCACTCTAGACTTGTGTTCATTCAATATTATGTTGTTGGAGACAGTTGCATTGATACACGTAGCTTTAATTTATTCATTATAACTGCTGTAGGGTGTTCCATTGTATAAAGAAAAAGAAAATTAATTATCCTAGAGGAGAATAGTTTTGATTTGTTTTGTCTAGCTATTGGAAAATGTGTTATGATGGACATCTGTGGATATATTTCCTTAGATATGGCTGTTTGTTCAAGAATTATACTAGGCGAGCACCAGCAATTAGAATTTTCCTGTGGTCAGGGAATGTCCTATTTGTTTAAAGTATTCTTCCTCCTGGCCCTCAGGTCAATACTTTTCAGATAGATAAATGCTGTGGCAGTTTGTTGTGGATAATAATATTCCTTTGCTTTGGTGGCTGAGGATGGGAGCACTAAAAGTATATTCCTCTTGCCTGGAAAGTTTTTAACAATTCAGGGAGCTCTGATTTCAAAATTAATCTTATCAGTATACTGAAATAGGATACATTTGCTCAGCTTTCCTTCTTTCTGACAACTGTCACAGCCTATGTAAAATATCTAAATCCTGTTGTATCACTCTTTAGAACTCTAATTTATCACAATGCATGGGAAATTTTGAGAGTCCTGTTAAATACATGTATGTATTCCATTATGGGACATAAGCATTGTCTCTAGATGGCCCCTCCTGAATTGTAATTTAAGGTATATAATTAGTAAAAAATGCAATTAGTACAATACAAAATGTCATAAATGATTCTTCATGTATGTTTATTAGAAAAAAGCAAAAATCTTGCTTAGCAATGTAAATGCATCTAACCTTTGTTGTCTTCATTTATCCACAATATTGCTGCATTTCCATCTGAAATTAAGTTAATGTCTCTTTCCTGTCTCAAAGAAATCTTGAGACAGTAATCTTGATTTCATGTTTGGTTTTTGCATCACCCTCAAACATACTGGAAATATTCTACTACTTTAGTATGACAGAAATAATTAAGTTAATGAGATTTCACTAAATCCATTTTTTTTCCTGTGATACTTCTCTGATTAAGAGTCTAGTCAATTCTGCTCTTGTATTCCCAAAATTAACTGGAGGTGTTGACCATAGTTACTACGAATACAGGATATAGAGCCCCCTTCTCACAGGCCCAACTGTGTCTAAATTCTTTTTATTACCACTTATGTATTTTTTATATCCTGTAAAATCTGTGGACCTGAAGGAAAAAGCTGAGGCACAAAATATAATTTTAAAGAGTATACTTGAGATAAAGTGAGGACAGCTGCCTGAGCAAATACCTCCAAGTTGTCTTGGAATGTCTTCCCTTAGGCCTTTGTTACAAGTAGCTTTTTAAAAGGAGTAAGGTGTAGGCTGATAGAAAGTTGTTTGACAGGAATTCTCTCTCATTGGCTTACAGAAATAACGCTGATTAGTGATTGGCTCTATATGTTGTTGAACTGTAATGTATGAGTTATGGTGGGCAGTGTATAGCATTTTATGGCTACTGAAGTGTTAGTTAGTCTAGAGCCCACATAGTAAATGGCCTCGATAGGTAGTTACGTAGCTCAAGGGGAGAGTGAGACATGACCTCTGTCATATTTCAATGGCTCTCTGGGTCTGATAATTTAAATGGACTCACATAACTTAGATAAAGAATTTCTTTTCTTTCTGAAATCTTTATTTTAGTTAGGTATGATATGGGTTGGGGACTCTTTTTATTATTGATCATGTATTCTGCCATAAATTTTGCTATCATAAGGTCTTGACTTTTGGAAATAAAAAAGCCAAGGTCTGATCCCCTTTTCTCTTCTGCCTGTACTCTGATCATTCATCCCTTCTTTGAGGCAATAAGCAGAAAATTCCTTAGCTAGATTGAAGGGCTAAAAGATAATGGAAGGACTCAAAAACTAAACAACAATATGACAAAAATGATATATACTATCACAGGGATACAAAAAATGCTAATTTTCAGATTTACATGTCTGGCTTTTAAGAGGTAAGATGGTCTGACATTATGACTGAATGAAAACAATTGGAAAACAAGGGGAAAACATAGAAAACTTCTATTTTCAGTTATTGTACAACAGACAGTGGAAGAATATGGTTCCTGAGAAAGGAAAATGAATTAAATGAGCCTTACGATAGCCTAATCTTTCTATCTAAAGGAATTTCCTAAACTGTGCTGTATTAAGAGGAATAGAAAAAAATAATTTGGTAATAATAGGTTGATAATTCCTTCATATGACATGCAAGAACTTAGAATAGTCAAATTAAGTTGGAAAAATAACAAATTTGGAATATTGACACCATCTGATTTTAAGACTTAGCACAATTAAAAAAAAATCTTGATGTTAATGTAAGAATAGTCACATACTTCGATAGAATTGAATACATGGGCTCATTCATGTACAATTCATTGTTTTTTGAAAAAGATCTCAAATATGACAAGTTAATATAGTAAAAAATGGTAATGAAGGATATAGATATCAATGTGAAAAAAAAGGAGAAAAGAAAGATCAACCTGATCACATACTCCTTTAAAAAAATCTCTAAATGAATCATAAACTTAAAATTAAGGTATTCCTTGCAGAATAAAGAAAAAATAATGACTTTGAATTAGGCAGCTATTTTTTAAATATTATAGAATACAAAAGTATTCAAATCATAAATGCAAAAATTTTGAAAAATACGATGTTATAAAAAAGAACATTCTGCTATTCTAAAGTCCATACTAAGCAAGTGTAAAGGAAAGCAAGTAACTTGCCGGTAATTGTTCAAATAATAATTGATAAAAACCTTGTATACAAAATATATATATAGAAAAACTATTATTATACAATACTGAAAATGAAAACAATTCAATTTAAAAATGAGCACAATATATGAACTAATACATCACCACGTAAGAAGTACAAATATTAATGTTAAGCATATGAAAAGAGACTTAACACCATTATTCATTAGGAAGATGTATATTAAAACCACAATGAGATACCATTACATAATAACCAGAATGATTAATAAAAAGTTTGAATATACCAGTAGTGTTTGTGATGATGTTGTATGGAGATAGAGTTACTGCAATATTTCTGGGAGTCATACATTGTTGATAGAGATATAAAGTGATTCAAACACTTTGGAAAACAATTAGTCATTTTTTCATAAATTTAAAACATTCATTTAACATGGATTATTATACTAGTTCCCTTTTTTCTTTGGTTACAGTCCTTGTTCCGTAGTCTAATCTTTCTAAAATTAAGATAGTCACTCCAACTTTCTTTTGATTAAACTTTTCATAACATATCATCTTAAATTATTTTACTTTCAATTTGTGTATATCTTTATATTTAAGGTGAATTTCTTATACACAGCAATTAGTCAGGTCTGCTCTCCTCTCCCATCCATTTGATATTGTGTTTTTAGTAGATATGGTTATGCAATTTGTGTTTAAAAGGCATATTGTTGAACTGGTACACAGATAAGTAACCTTAAATCAATTTATTTAAAGCTTACTTTTAAACTATATTAGGAAACATCTAGAGCAGACTTTAGTGTGGGACTAATTTATCCCCACTACTAAGGCAATGACCTCTGAGTACTCTATGTGGTATCTTGATTATTATTTCTGCTTACTCTAGTCAATGGAATTATAATTTTTTCCCGTCTTAGTGAATTTCAACGTTTGCCTACTGCTTTCTGGTGGGTCTTCCCTAACACGCATTTTAGTATTAGCTCAGGACTGGCAAGAATCCATCTACACATCTTGGTTTCCCTCTCTCTGTGCATCTCTTTCTTCTAAAACATTTTGGCCTGCAAATTCTAGCCGCCTCTCTAAAAGTTGACCTGGTTGTCCTCAACTCAGAAACCTTCAGTTTCTGTTTGTCACTCTCTGCACTTTGGCCTGGAAACTGCTTCTAGGGATTAAATGGGGGAAATTTTATGGGTCTCCTTTTTGTCTTTCTTTCTCTAGATGATCCCAGTCATGTTCTGTCTATTGTCCAGTGTCTGAAACCATTGTTTAATTTGATTAGTCCAGTTTTCTAATTGTTTAAGGTGGGAAGTAAATTTCAGTCCCTGTTTTCCATCATGACAGGAAGTAGACTTTGTTTAACTAATATTTCAGTAAACAAATAATTGATCTCTCCTTATGCCATTTTATTAGAAATTGTTTTTTGAAAATGGCTAACTGATGGTAACCATGTCTCTGATCCTTTCATTTAAATATCATGACATCTCCTCACCAGATAATAGAGGATACATGTGCAAGCAGAGTTAAATAATGAAAAATCTTTAGTTTTTTGAAAAAATTTTTCCACACCATAGGTCAATAGAGTAACATCTAATGACTCATTTGGTGGATGCCAGGAAGACATTCGATAAAATCTACATATATTTCTGATCAAACCTCTTAGAGAAATAGGAATAATTTACATAATAAAGAATATATATCACAACTTAACATATAACTTTCTACCAAAAGATGTAACACTTAAAAGCTTATCAATTGAATTCATAAATAAAAGATAATAGTAATTGTACATGACTCATACAAAATATTTAATATAACTTTACTGAAAATTATAAATGAGACTGGATTAAATGGCAAAACATAGAATCTTCTTGGGTAGGAACTATAAATCATCTAAGAATGTTCATTTCCATAAATTTGTCCATATATTAATATATTTGCTGTGAAAAATCAATGGTACTTGTTAAATTATAAAGAATTCTAGGGTTAATTTGATTGTTGATTTTCCCGAGTTCTAAGTAGATTCTGATTATCAGCCCTTTATCGGATTTGTAGCATGCAAAAATTTTCTCCCACTCTGTAGGCTGTCTGTTTGCTCTTGTGACAGTTTCTTTGGCTGTGCAGAAGCTTTTTAATTTGATCAGGTCCCATTTATTTATTTTGGCTGTTGCTGTGATTGCCTTTGGGGTCTTCTTCATAAATTCTTTGCCTAGGCCAATGTCTAGAAGAGTATTTCCATCATCTTTCTCTAGAATTCTAATAGTTTCACTCCTTACGTTTAAATCTGTTACCCAGCGTGAGTTGATTTTTGTGAGAGGTGGAAGGTGTGGATCCTGCTTCAGTCTTCTACATGTGGCTATCCAGTTTTCCCAGCACCATTTATTGAATAAGGATTCTTTTCCTCAGTGTATGTTTTTGTCTGCTTTGTCAAAGATTAGATGGCTATATGTATTCAAAATTCTTGTTGCTGAAAAATGCTTATTTGCATATTGAAGGTTCTTAGAAGTCCTGGAATAAATACGACTCTTTGTTTTCACAAATAATCTGATATTTCCGAGTAAAATTCTTTTGTTTGGCAAAACATCTGTTGTTGCTCTGAAAAAGGCACATAGCAAAACACAAGCCTGTAAAATAAAGCCTGATCTCCTAAGTATGGTCTAGGAGCCTTCCTTCCATCATCTGGACCTCCCTGGCTCTCTCCTTCCTTTCATCTGTCCTGTGCCTTCTACCTCAGAATTCTGGTAACTTCAGTAGAGTTTGCAAGGCAAAGAAAAACAGGTTTGATGTCTTCTGAAATTGAGGTATAGTCTCCACTCTTAAAATTCTGGTAAGTTTATTTCCTAGATATCTGGCTAATTTCCCATTTTGGTTCCTCTCTCCACCTAGAATCACTTTCCATCCACAGGAATCTGTACCATGCACAGGCCTCCTCCTCACCACCCCTCCACCATCTAGCACAAGTGCACAGATGTTATGCACAACACACACACACACACACACGCACACGCATACACGCATGCATGCACAGACTTGGGTAGAGCATGCCCTGTTTTAGAGGAAACATCTCCCAGATCTTGTGACTCTTCTTTGTTCAAAACAGTGCCTGACAGTTAAGGTCTGGCTGGGGTGGGGGGCTGAATCTCTTGCCTGCTTCCCCCCACAGCCATTTAAGCCTCAGAGGGAGGAGTGACTTTGGTATCTCTTTCTGACCCGCTGAGAAAGGGTTTCATGTGGGGGAACCTGATGCTCTCTGTCTCTAACTTCATGAATATCTGCTTCCTTAGAAGAAAGAGATTGGTGATGGTAGTTCAGCTTCTTGGTTTATGGGCCTTTTCTCCTGCCTCCCCAGACAAACTTAGGCTTCCAAATAGCTAGGGGCAAATCCTTAACATGAGTTCTTATTACCAAAATAAATGTCCATGTTCCTCAAATAAAACAAATGAGTTGAAAATTTTCTCTCTCTGTTTTGGATTTCTGCACTGTGAATATTCTGAGTCCAGGCCCTGGCCAGTACCCATTGTCACCTCTGGGGCCATCTCCAGAGCTCTGAGTCCTGAGAGGCAGGGCCTCTTGAAATCCAGTCATTTTACTTGACTCATCCCCATGTTCTCTAAGGCTCCTTACACTGAGAATAACATCCAGGGTTTATAAGGCTCTATATGATCTGGCTCATTTCCTCTCAGTAAATGTCTTGGGCACTCTGACCTAGCCATGGCGACCTCCTTGCTGTTTCTCAAACATGTCCAGATCCTTGTATTTCAGGCCCTTTGCACGTGCTGTTCCCTGGGCTCAGCTGCTCTCCCCTGCCCCGATGCCCACCTCTCGCTCCCTAACTTTACATTCAGGCCTCACCCTTAATACCCCTCTTCACAGAGGCCTTCTCTGACCACCATCTCCAAGAGAGTGTCCCTCACCCTTTATCCCCTTTCAATACTTTTCATAGCATTGTTGCTATTGACTTTATAGTATATGTATTAGTTTGTTTATTTATTGTTGCATTTCCTTTTAAGAATATAAACTCTGTGAAGGTAGAGATTTGTTTTGTGCACTGCTGTATTTCCAGTACTCAGGAGAGTGCCTAACATTCATTAGACTCTCAATTAATATTTTATGAGAGGATAAATAAGTAAATCCACATCCCTCACCCTCAGACTGTAGTTTGCCAAGTTCCAGGAATGACTTATTTGTCGTTTACTGGTATCCTCTTCCTGGCTACTCTTGGTAATCTGCCCCTGTGTGATAGCAAATTGATAGGCACAGGGACCAGCCAGGGCTCTTGGCTATTTGAGTAAAGGAGGGATCAGGGTTACCCCCACTCCCTGCAGCCCTGTGCACTGGGAGCTCAGGTGACTGCTCATGTCCCAGCTCCCAATTCTGGTGCTGACCCTACTGTTAGGTTCTTTTCCTAAGAGTAGTGATTGCTGCTTCTTTCTCTTTCTTTTTCCAAATTATCATGATTCAAAGGGAAATTTGTGCCAGCCTTGAGATCCTCTATGCAGCAGAATTTTGCTGTAAGTGTCTTCAGTAACCACTAATTGCGTATGTGTGTTTGGTTCTATGCAATATTTCGCCTGTGCGAGTTCATGTACTCAGCATCGCAGTCAGACACTGAGCGGTTCCAACAACACAGATGCCTATTGTTGCCCTTTTATAACCAAACCCTCCTCTCTCCAGCTCCACCTCTGTCCCTAACCCTTGAAAACCACTAATATGTCCTCATTTCTAAAATTTTGTCAATTTAAAGTGTTATATGGAATCGTATAGTATGAAAAACATTCTAATACATTTTATTCATTAGTTCTAATTTATATTCAAAATTGTTCTTAGATGATAACATATCACCTGGTCTTTTTGTTTGACACATGTTGATGCCATCAGGCTATTTGTTCTTCGGAGGTGGCACATACATGTTAAAGAACTAAATTAAACACTTGGTTTCTAATTTTGGTTGATATTTTAAGAGTCACCATATTGGAAGACATCACAGATTCATGCCATGGAGATAACGGATGGGAAAGTGGCATAAGGTTTTCCTAATTCATCAAACCTAGGTATTGTTCATGTCTCAGGCATACGTGTGGAGGAAAGGCCTGAATTATGTCACTGATAGTTTCACTAAGAAGTACTTACGTTTATAAGATAGAGAGTTGAAGCTAATTAACATCCTTATACTTAAAAAAATTTTTTTTTAGTATTCAAAAGACCTGAAGTTAGTAGTTTGATAATTAGGCAGTACTTCATTTTCAGACAGAAATTAGACATGATTAGGAATGGAGAAGCACTGGGCAGGTCAGTTGCTCATCATTATTAAAGCCATTTAATGCATTTTAATGGTGGTTGATAAGGTACAAAATGCTACGTAAGCCAAATGAAAAAGTTTTATTCCATTATACTTTAAGCATAGATATAAATGAGTTCACATTTGCATTTTTATGCATTAGTTCAAAAAATTAAACATCTTCTCTTAGATAGGAGTAATAAAATGTGTAATTTGTAAGAGATGGGCATTGCTGAAGCCAGCACCTCTTCACACTGTGCACCTCAGGATCCTCAAACACAAATTGCTCCGTAATAGATAATTAAGGAAAAGATATGTTCAGCATTCGTGTTGCTAAAGAATCGTGCTCGAAGCTGTAAGGTCAATTGCTTGTACAAGCGGATTATTCCATTTATTTTCTCACATTTATTAATAAATACAAAATTATAACTTACCTATGTTTATTGTCTTATTTACATCAGGGTTAAAAATTTTGCTAATTTATATAGGTAAACACACACACAAAAACAACAAAAACGATAGTACAAAAGACAGTCCCTGAAGAAGATTCCATTTTCTTAGCCATGTTTTTAGAATCTTTTGCTAATTCCCATCTACTTTAGATACAATTTTTACATTTTAAAATTACTTTTCTTAAAGAACTAAGTTTTGTCATTGGAGGACATCAATAAATACCATCCTTTCTGCTTACCTGGTTTAGAAACAGTTGAGACACAGGTGCAGACAGATAAAGATCAAAATATCACTTAAAAAGGACTGATAACGAGCTATTGGAGCTTATAGTGTATATGTGAGGGCACGTCAAATGGCCCTGCTCACACTTCCTGCTCCCCAGGCTGAACTGTGGGCCAGTCCTTCGGAGTGAGGTTTGAATCTGAGAAGCGCAGACACTTTCTCAGGATTGCTGCCGCCCTTTGGTCCAGGGGAGGAGGACAGATAGAAACCAAATCCCTGTACTCCACCCAGGTGAGACGACCAATGGCTGTCAGACACCCGCAGGTGGCTCATCCCACTACTGTGCAGAATAGTAAGGATGAGACAAGGGCCAGAACAAGTCTTCTCCTGGAAAGCAGAGAAGAGCAAACAAGCACCTTCTATGCTTGTGAACTCTCATGAAATCTGATGTGTATACACATACAGTTTATGGTAGGGTTATACACACTGCACAAACTCTCTGAAGATGCCACTGCCCTGTATTGTCTTACGGGAAGCAATGGGAAACACAAGCGTGCCTGTTGCCTTGTATAAAAAGTAAATAGAACTTGATGATAACATTTCTGATTGAGGGGACAGAGGTTGACTCCAAAGCCATCATGACCTAAATGGTGAAGGAGGTGCAGTCCTGGTGTCGAGCTCCTCAGTGTCCAGCAACTTCAGCCGTGATGGCTGTCTCTGCCCTATTCAGGACTGCCCACATCAGAAAGGTCGAGCATAAGGCAGTCTCACTCCAAATGCCCTTGTCCTGGATTCTTGCCCAGGCTACACACTATGCAGCCACCAAGCGGGGAGCCTGCCAGGAAGGACGGGAGGAGGTGTCTGTCCTGATGATTGAGTCACTGGGTAATGTTCGGCGGGCAGCTGTGGTCCTTCCCGTGGTTGTCTGCACATCTATGGGATCTCCACGTGGTTGGGCTGGTTACTGATGCGGATTACCAAGCAGCTAGTGCTTAAGCCTCTGATTATTTAATATTAACAAAAATGGTAATCAGGATATAACCAGGCAGGGTTGTTTAAGAGAAAATCAACTTTTTACTATTTGAAATCTGATGTAGTACAGCAGTGAACTAGCTGTTTATAATAGCTATTGAGGCATAAGAAAACAGAAGTAGTTTATAAACCTCATGGTGGTTCGGAACAACAAGAGTCTTTACTGTTCTCTTAATGAAGTATAACACAGGTAGCTGACATGCTTAGTATGTAGCAGGCATTGTTCTATCCTAAAATGAATTAATTTAAAGTGAATAACTCATTTTAAGCTTCAAAAAGTTTGATACTATCATTATCATTTTTATCTCCATATTATGAAACAAGGAATGAGGTTCTTACAGTTAGATAAGCTACTGAAGTCCTCCCAGGTAAAAGCTGGCAGAAGGGGGATGACAGCCCCTCTGCCCAGCCAGATCACCCTAACCCTGCATCACGCTGCTTCTCATCAAAGTGATAGAGTTGCTGATTACCCCTAATAAGCTGAGTCCAATTATGGAAAAAGCATCTGTGTCTTGTGGTTGTTTGGTAAGCTGTAAAGGAAATAAAATTAATGTCACTTATTAGAAGCAGTCTTTTAGAGTTTGGTTTGTTTTCAGTGACATTTTTAGCAAATGAACATTTTTATAAGACTTGATCTTCTTAGGCTTATGGATCATTTGCCCTGCTTTGCCTTTAATGTTTATACTCGATGTGCTACATAATTTATTTACTTGTTTTTGTGTTGGTATTTCCTTCCCTCCACTAGCAGAGCGAGGACCGTGAGGGAAATGCTTAGCAATAGTAGGGGTTCATTAAATATTTGTAGAAGGATTAAATGAATGAATGAAGTTAAAAAGTTAATCGTTTATTTGGTCTACAGTGGCCTGTTATCTTTATCACTATAGTTTTAAACAGAGAACAACTGTTGATAACTCAGATTTTTTAGGGAGATGAGACAAGTGAATTATTGAAAATCATTGCAGGCCCATGATTTGATTAAATGAAATGTACTTAATGGCTCACGTTCTTAATACAAGTGTGTGTTTAATGATTCATTTTCCTGGCACAAGTATGTACTTACTTATTTTTAACTGATGTGAAGTGAAGTGATCAGTGAAGAGTTAAGTGTTGAAACATAACGTTGGTCCTGCCATTCTCAGCAGCTTTAATAGTGAGCATTCTTGTGCATGTTTCTTTTTGCCTCTAGATTTGTACATATGATTTCCTCTACCTGCAATGCTCATTGCTTTCCCCTTCCCCTAATTAACTCCTGTTTTTCCTTTAGGTATTAGCTTCCAAAACTTTCCTGCAGGAAGCATTCCTAGGCCCTTCAGGACAGTATGCAGTCTCTGCTGCCTGCTCTGGCTCACTTCATGACGCACTGTCACTTATCGGTCCTATTGGTCTGTTCCCCAAAGTCAACCATATAGTTATCTTTTTTTGGTCATTCATTTCTTTACTTTTAATTATTATGGATACATAATAGCTGTGTATCTTTATAGGGCACGTGTGATGTTTTGATGCAAGCATACAATGTGAATTAACCAAATCAGGGTAATTGGGGTATCCATCGCCTCAGGCATTTAACATTTCTTGATTGTTGAAACTCTCCCTAGCGCCTAGCAGGGGCTGATGCAGCAAATAATTTTAATAAATACTTAACCTGTGAAGGAATGAATGAATGAGCATCAGGGGCTAAGCTAATGAGCATGCTATAACAATTATTCTCAAGTCAGAGGACATGAATTTGGAAAACAGAATAGGAGCAGCAGGCAGGAATCAAAGGAGCCAGACTACTCTGCACAACTCAAATGATCATAATGATTTCTGGCTTTTAAAGACCTGGGCATGTATCTATCAATTCATGCCAGGTAATTCCAGCCTTCTGTGCCAATTCTAGTAGTTCATACCAGGTAATTCCCAGCTTTCTGTACCAGTTCCAGAAGAAAGGAGAATGGAATATAACACCAGGAAACATGAACAAGACACCCTCAGTGAGGAAACAGCAGCTGCAGAGAGAACGCAGTGAGCCAAATTCAGAGACAGTTTCCCAGGTGGGTGGGAAGCCCATGAGACACCGGAAACTGAAAGAATAGCAGGCATGAGAAACCGTGGAACAGAAGAGAAACGGTATGGTATACACCACCACCACCAGCAACAAAATGAAAAACACCCCAAGGGAGAGCCAGATAAAAATACGGTGTAGGATGGCAAGAAAGAGTGTAATAGTGGTATGTGTAGAGGGCAGGAAAGCTCTAAGAGAAACAGTTATAATTGAGCTCTGTTCTGCTGCAGACTGCCAGAGAAGTACCCTGCGACACAAACTTGGCGATGCCGTTGCCCTTCACGTGCCTTTGTGCACACCTGAGACGTCTTCCAGGACTTTTGATTCTCTGGATAATGAATCAGCATGATCATGGCCTCTGGAGCTCACTTTCCGGAGCTTCCCCTAGCTTTGTGATCCCTGGCTGACATTTCATCTTGCTTGAGCCCTTATGGTGGGAACACAAGGCAGCTCCCTGACAATGTCTGAGACCATGAACCTTCAGTCTTTCTCCTCTGACACTGGGCCTGAATGCTCCTCTGGTAGCTGTTCTTCCCCTTAAATACTAGAGTGAAGCTGTAGTCCTACCCCATCAAATGAGCATGTCATCAGCTCTGTGACCATTATTCTAAAGTGCTGCTCCAATGTTAATGATTTTTATTGGGTAGATAAAATATAATACTGAAAAATTACAATACAAAACTGTATGTTACAAGTGCCTTAAATTGTAAGAGAAAGTAGAAATCGTTTTTGCCTTAAGTGATTGAACAAAAACTGCAGAGGTAAGAGGAAAATTATTGTGTGTCTATCCAATAAGCTAACACTTGAGCAAATCAACAGTTATCATAAATTCTGTTGGTGAATTTGCCATGTCAGTGACTAGTTCTATTTGAAAGAAAGGACTAGTTTCTTTTTTCAAGCATAAAAATTGTTTATCTAAAATTAGAAAGGTGTTTAATCAGTTCTTATTCTACTTTTATTTTGCAATACAGATTAGAAATAATAATAAAAAAACTATGTAGAATGGTATAGTGTGCATGCTAATGGGAAATAGTTTCCCAGAAGACAATTCTCATTTGACTTTCCTTCTATGTATAGAGCCTTATGTGAGCTTAAACTTTTTCATGTATACTTTTCTTTAAAACCCATCAGAGTATAAGGAAAAGAGAGTGCTTATTAGCTGTGTTAATGCATGAATGAATGGTTTTCTCTATGTGCTTTGTTGTAGTTCTATTAAATGAAAGCACTAAAACAAATTCGGCCATTACTTAATGTATATATTAATTGGCTCAAGCCTGTTAACATGCAAAAGTCAATTAGCAAATCAAGACTTGTAGCAGTGCCTTATAGGTGATTGTAAAACTTTTGTAAAAGATGTTTTCCTCCAAATCATTCAACTTCTCTAACTTAGAAACTTTATAAAACTACGCATTCTGATTATGAAGAATTTAGCAAAAACAGTGATCTTATTTACTAAATGTTTTGGCCCTACATGCAGCCCCTTGTAATTTTAGACATTGAATGGAATCAGAGTTTGAGTTTTATTTATTTTTAAGAATAGCAGCTTGCATGATAGACTCCAACATTTTTATACAACGGTTATTTTCTTCCATGGAGTTTCAAAAGTCATTACAGGAAATTCTATTCTTCTGTTCTTCCCCTTCTAATAAGTTTTTCAGTCATCTATAGAACATCACACTTCTATAATACACTTAATGTTTTCCTGCTTCCATTAAAATATACATTTGTTAAAAACCTTTACTTGCAGAGTCATTGTCCAAGCTGCCCTTCAAGATGAATCAGTAGAGTTTAAAGGTGATTCATTATAAGATTAGAACTAACAGGCAACTTATTTGTAATTTTCTCAAGACATCATGGGGTAAAGAATCAAAATGCACAGCATCTAGAAATCAGTCAAAATCTAGATGCTTTGTTTTCAAACTACTGCCTTCATTTTATAATGGAGAAGTTGTTTAAATTAAAAATATTTGCTCTTACCATAGTGCATTATTATTAGTTAGATACATTAAGCATACAGAAAAGAAACACCTATGCATCTCTTGCCAATTACATTGTCTCCTGTCTCCATGTTGCAGCATCTAGTGTTTATTTTTCCCAATAATCTTTTTTGTATTTTACTCTATAGTTATGGACCCATAAACAATATGGTATTGTTTTGCATATTTAAGCTTTATTTCAATATTATTATATAAAATTTAAACATGTGCAATATAATACTATTATTTTTTCTGCTGAATATAGTGTTTTTGAGATTTATCCATATTGATGCATGTAGCATTAGTTCACTCACTTTAACTTCTATATAATATTCTATATAGAAGAATCGACACTTACATTGTTTCCAATTTTTATTCTTACAAACTCTTGCCATTTTATACATATTGCCTTGTATACATGCTACATGAGTTTCTCTAAGCTTGTAAGAATGAAATTGCTAAATCGTAGTGTAAGCACAGATCTTTGACTTCTCCAATTCCTAATCTCTCAATTTGCACTTCTCTCTGCAGGGTATAGAGTACACATTGCTCTAAAATCTATCAGTACTTTCTCACTACAAATTTTTGCTTATATTTTTAATATGAGATGGTATCTAATTGCTGATTTAATTTGCATTGATCTGATTACTGTGGTTTGAGCATTTTTGTATATTGCTTTATGTATTTTTAAAAATTATTCAGGGTAATGCTGGTCACCTAAAGTGAGTTTGGAAGTATTCCATCCTCCTCAAATTTTGGAAGAGTTTGAAAATTAGTATTAGTTCATCATTAAATGTTTGGTAGAATTCAGCCATGAAGCCATTCAGAGCTGGGCTTTTTTTGATGGGAAATTTAGATTACTGATTCAATCTCCTTCCTCATTACTGGTCTGTTCAGGCTTTCTATCTCTTCATAATTCAGCCTTGGTGGGTTGTATGTTTCTAGCAATTTATCATTTTCTTCTAAGTCATCCAGTTTGTTGACATATAATTGTTCATAGTAGGCTTTGATCATAGTAGTCATGATCCTTTGTCCTTCTGTGGTATCAGTTGTAATGTCTCCTCTTTCATTATGATTTGAGTCTTCTTTTTTCCTAGTTAGTTAGCTAAAATTTTTTCAATTTGTTTATCTTTTCAAAAAACAACTCAATTTCAATCGATATTATCTATTGTTTTTCTAGTTTCTATTCCATTTATTTGTGCTCGGATATTTAACATCTTCTTCCTTCTACTAACTTTGGAATAAGTTTGTTCTTCCTTTTCTAGTTCTTTGAAGTGTAACATTAGGTTATTTATTCAAGCTCTTCTTCCTTTTTAATGCAGGAATTTACAGCTATACTCTTCCCTTTTAGAACTATTATTGCTGCCGCCTGTAAGTTTTGCTATGTTGCGTCTCCATTTTTGTTTGTCCCAAGATATTTTTTTATTTCTTTTTCCACCCATGGATTGTTCAGGAGTGTGTAATTTAATTTCCACACATTTGTAAATTTTTCAAATTTCCTCCTGTTTTTGATTCTTTGTTCTATTTCATTGTGATCAGAAAAGATACTTGATAGTATTTTAGTCTTCTTAAATTTGTTATGACTTGTTTTGTGTCTTTTCGTGTAATTTATCATGGAAAATACTCCATGTACACTTGAAAAGAATGTATATTCTGCCACTCTCGGATGCAATGTTCTGTATATGTCTGTTAGCATTGCCCTGATACTAAAGCCAGAAAAGGACACTACAAGAAAAAATTATAGGCCAATATCCCTGATAAACATAGATGCAAAAATTCTCAACAAAATACTAGCAAACAGAATTCAACAGCACATGAAAAAGGGCCATACACCTTAATGAAGTGAGATTTATTTTGGGGATGGAAGGATGATTCAATATATGCAAATCAATAAAAATGATACATCACATTAACAGAATGAAGGACAAAAAGCACATGAACATATCAATAGATGCATTAAAAGGATATAACAAAATTCACTGTTCTTTCATGATAAAAACTTAAAGTATAAAAGAAATGTACCTTAATACAAGATCTAAGATCAGGGACAAGACAAGCATACCAATTCTCAGCACTACCATTCAATATAATACTGGAGGTCCTAGCTAGAGAGAAAGAAATAAAAGGCATCTAAAGACAAAGAAATAAAAGGCATCTAAATTGGAAAGAAAAACATTAAATTGTCCCTATTCACAGATGATATGATCTTATATATAGGTAACTCAAAAGACTATACCCAAAAAACCCTGTTAAAACTAATAAATGAATTCAGTAAAGTTGCAGAATACAAAACCAACATACAAAATTCAGTAATGTTTCTATACACAAACAAGGAACTATCAGAAAAAGAAATCAAGAAAACAATCCAATGTACAATAGCTACAAAAATAAAATAATGACGAATAAATTTATCAGGGAAGTAAAAGACCTATACACTGAAAACTGAAAAACACTGGTGAAAGAAATGGAAGAAGATACAAATGACTGGAAAGATATCCCATGTTCATGAATTGGAAGAATTAGTAGTGTTAAAATGTTCAAACTACCCAAGAAGTTCTACAAATTCAGTGTAATTGCTATCAAAATTCTGATGACATTCTTTACAAAAATAGAAAAAAACAATCTTAAAATTCATGTGGAACCACAAAATACCACAAATATCCAAGGCAAAAAGAACAAAGCTAGAGACATCACACTACTTGATTGCAAAATCTACTGCAAAGTTACAGTAGTCAAAACAAAATGGCACTGTGCAAAAACGTTTCGAAGAACAGGCAGAATAGGGGGATCAAGAAATAAATCCATGCGCATACAGTCAACTGATCTTTAAGAAAGGTGTCAAGAACACACAGTGGCGAAAGGATAGTCTTTTCAATAAATGGTGTTGGAACAACTGAATATCCACCTTCTCGTGAAAGTTGTCAGAATCAAAATGGAGTCACTGGTGTTGAAAACATTGACAAACAGAGCCAGAGAAGGCCACAAAGGGAAAATTCTCACACACATAACAAGAATTATCACAAAAGACTCTACTAAAACACCTTGTACAAAGTTCATCACAATCTTACACACACAAAAACATTTCAGTGAGGACATCTACCCAGCAACTGCCTGTCCAACCTCAATCTGGTGTCACCCTTGTTATTGATCATTGTAGCCAAGGATAATTATGTAATCCTCCTCATATTTCCTTTAAAACCCCGTGCCTTTTTTTCACTTCCATGAATATGAACATAGTTTACTATCGCATGCATATTGCCATTGCAATGCTTATTTTTTAAAGAACATCACTTTCTTTTTGAGAGTCTCCCTCTCTGTTATTTAGGTTGACAAAATGTTGCCAGAAATGGGACCAAAGAAAGCTTACCTCAGACAAATAGGCAGCCCCTGGAATCAAATAAAGTACCAACTGAGCCCGTGGCACTGTCTCCCTATGTTGCCTTTTCTGCCCTGGTAAATTTCCTTTCAGATTCTTGGACTCCCTCCCTTTGGCGAGTTCTTTTTGACTTTATTAGAGTTCTAATTTGGTTATAAGGCTGACTTAAATAGAGGACCTTGCATTCCTCTTGGGACTGGGGCTATAATAGGTTTTTTTCATTGTACCTCCCCGCCTTTGGCAAGCTCTTACTGGTATAAAGACAAGTTTGAGTACTCTGGTTTCTCCTGAATATGCATTTTACCTGTGAGACATGTCTTTTCTGGTGCATTCACTTTTGTTTCTGCACACTTGGTTTGATATTTTTTTTTGATCTGCATGTGTAGGTTATAATTTTTGTGAGTACTGGGATTTTGATTTCATTTTGGTTTGGTTGTGTGTGTATGCAAATGATTTGGCTTTTTCCCCCCTTGCTTGTTTTTGAACATTTTCCAAGAGAAAAAATAAACCTTATAAATGTGGATATGGGAAGGCCAATGAAAAGTCACTAGGGCAGTGGCCAACAGCTACAACACCCGTCCAAACTGCTGACATTCTCTGATAGGATTGATAGAATTTTTTTTGCTCTTGAGAGATTAATAAGGAGTGGAATGGGACTTCTAAATATTAAGGAATGCCAAACTTTATATGACTCCAGCTGGCTACATGGCTTTTCCTTGCGCACGTTTTTAAATCAGTGACCATCGTGAGAATCATTTGAACTACCAAGTCTGTTTTTCTTAGAGATAAATTAGAAAACTGAAACTGTAGTTAACATGTAGAGCCTTCTGATTTCTCTCTTTTTTTTTCTGTCTACTTTAAATCTTCTGACTTTTCTGCTGGTGTTGAGATAAACTCACTGCTTTGGTAATTACATTCAAGATTTTTTAAAACAGTAGTTTTAAAGAGATTTTGAATTAATGCTTTACAAATAACAACAGTTCCATGGCAACCAATATGTAAATATCTTTTTGAAATTTAAGATTAGGTTTGCCTGACTAAAAACTGCTTAGTGTAATGGAGCAGTTAATTGAAGATTGATACTCTATACGAAAAAAACTAGATAAATATTAATAAAAGTTAGGTTTCCATATCAGGTCAAAATCTTGAACTCAGAGCAATAATGTTAGATATCTCTGCCTGGAATAAAAATTTCTTTATCTACCAGAAAGAGCTGAGGAAAAAATAATAATTTTTTCTAAAATGCTTTTCCACCTGCATTGACTAGTTAAGCAAACTAGAGGAGCAAACGAAATAATGATCTTTTTACTAGTTCAAAGCTACTTGGAGAGGTTCCCCCCCCCCGCCTTATACAATTCAGTAGGGCCTACTTAAAATGTAAACAATTGAAAATTTAAAACTCATTTGAAGATTAAAAAAAATGTGGAGGGAAAGGATAAAAAAGGGGTCTTTTTTTAAAAAATAAAACTTCTATAGAGACTGCTTTATCCAAAATTTTGGTCTACAACCTTTATTAGATTATCTATGAGGAAAAATAAAATTTAGCCATGTAAGCAGATCCCATTTTGTCAGAAATATAATTTGAATCCAACTATTCTTTTATAAACTGGTGAGTTTGTATAACTATGTTTTACTGTCTAATGACTAATTTGTATGTGTATATGTGTGTTTATGCATGTGATATGTTGTAGCTATATGGTAAAATCCCGTAGTTAGCCAGAAATCCCATAAGAAATTCTATTCAGATTGGCTCAGATAAATGAGTCCTTATATTAAGATATATGATAATTAACTGAAAAGCCTTTCAGTTCATGTGACTTAAGTAAATCTTTGATAAATAAACTGGTTTTAAATTTGTTGATGATGTACATCATACCTGATAGGTAATTTGGATGATGGGAACATTAACAGCCCTGACTTTACCACTGTGCAATTCATTCTTGTATCAAAAAACCACTCGTAGTCCATAAATTTATTGAAATAAAGTAAATTGTTGATAAAATACACATAGAAATGTCTTCAGAATTTTCAGCATACATTTTTGCCTAGGTTTACTAGCTGGACAGAATTATATTTGTGTCTGATGTTTTAAGTTCGAAAAACTATAAACCTAGGCCCAAAACAGAAGATCTTTGAGTAACTCTTTGATAAATAAGACAAATTTATTATTATTGGTTTATTGAAGGCAGCTGTATCTTCTGATTATTGGCAAAATGCCCATGTGTTTAAGGTTCTTCCTTAGGTGAACACGTAATATTCACAGGCTATAAAACTGGTTAATAGGGAACTAACTTGAAAATATGACATCTTTAATGTCTAGGTTTTCGTAAATAATTTAAGTATAATTGTTAAAAATAGATTAAATAAATAAATTAGGTAATGTAAATGGGATTAGCATTTATAAATGAAGTTTTCATGTAATCTGAAATCTTAATGATATATTATGTTAAGTAATAAACACTCATTAAATGTCTGAGTCATTTCCAAATAAGATAAAAAACTAAAATATAAATTGCTGAACTTAAATAAGTTAGTTCTTGGCTTCTTAAATTTTATAGAAAGACTAAATTTATTTGGGTCTATTAATACACATAAAAATTATGTTATGGGGAAATATGTTTCTAAAATTATAAAGTGATTCTCATATATAAAATACTGATATTAAGAGATTCAAAATTTCTTGCTTCCTAGGTTTTCCCTAGAAATTAAGGATACTAAGAGTTAAAATTTTAAGTAAGTTATCATTCTGCTACAAAGCATAGCAAAAAGTAAATTTTGTTTTTGATGAGAAATATTATAAGAAAGACACAAAAAGATGTTCTTCATAGAGAAAAAAATTTATCTAAATTCAGATGTTATTAAAGACTGTTTCAAAATATGGGTTTAGGAAGGAAATAGGAACAAGATAGAAAGGAACCAATAAATAGGAGAGAGAGATATGAAGGAAATTATAGCTATGAGATTGGTTTTTTTTCTTTTTTTTTGGTAAGGAAGGTTAAAAAGAAAAGAGAATAATTTTTCGTGAGAAAGAATCTTATATGGTAAATTTTTGTTCTAAAGTAAAATGACTGATTATTTAAGAAAGAGCAAATATAGGGCAAGATTAAAATTCTAAGCATGTCATGGAAAGTATGTATAAAGTTATGAAAGGTCTGCGAATAATGAAGTATGAAAAACATTTGTGCATGTGATCAAGGTGGATATTAGAAGGGAATTCTTCATAAGCCTTTCAAAGATTTAACTTTGATTTTAAAACTACACTAATACAAAATCAAAAATATGGTCCCCTATGTAAGAACAAGATTTTCATAAAATATTGATCTACTCTTAGTAAAATTGCAAAAGATTTTGATTTTTAATTCTGGAAACTGTTTTTTAGCAGCCATTTTCTACTGCCACTTCTTCTTGTCTTACAGTTTATATTTTTGCCATATTTCTCCCTGAGATCCATTTAATTTCCCTAGTTTCAGATTAGAAATGCTGTATTCTCCATTTAAAGTGGTGATTTCATTTCTTGAGGTAGAGCATTCCTCTTGAAGCCGCTCAGATTCGCATCTCAGAAGTCCAGCTTTTGCTACATCTCACTACACGAGATTTAAGGTAACACTTTATTGCCTTCAGCTTTTTCTCCCCTTGAAAAGGTACATCTCTTTGTTTGGCTTGAGTGATAACTCTCTCCTTCAACTTTTTCATCAGTTCCTGTAACTTCTTTCTCTTGCTCAAACTTTGCTATTATGGCCTGACACTGAAACGTTTGTCTTAAAGGCTTAGAAAAGTAATGTATTTCTCCAGCATGACTTAATTCTGTACACCTGGGTTTTCTTGATGTGTCTGAATTGTTCTATGTAATCAGGAAATTTTCCAAGCTGTTACTAAGAGCCATGTATTCCCCTGCTCAAGGTACTAGTTTTCTTGTTTATATTCCTCTGTGATAGGGCAGATACTCATACGCTTTGGGCACATACTCTTCCTGCGTCTGATTTAATTCAAGTGCTTTTTCATCAGGTTTGACTTCCAGGTTATATGACAGGCTTCCCGTAAAGAGAAGCGATCAAACTGCGGAAAGAGTTTCTTTACCTTTTTAATATAACAACTGGCCTAAGAAAAATTTTATGTTTTATCAAGACAATTTTCTATGTTGTCTTTATTAGGTTTTTGATTACTTAGAAAAACTGAGCTTTGAAGAGGTTAAGTTTCTTTTTTTTTTTTTTTTAACATCCATGTAACTTTCTGTATTGTTGTTGAAGTCTTTGATTATTACCCTGGTTAAATGAATGATTATTATTTTATAGTGACCTGTGATCCTATTTTGATCCAGTGTTTTAAATCTTTTGGCATCTTTAGTGGGTCTCCCAGTATCAAAATTTTTGACCTAGAATTAACTTTGTTATTTTCTAATTGAGCCACTGGAGAGTATCACTTATCTTGTAGAGATATTAAATAATTAGGCTTATTTGGTAAATTGTATGGAAAGCATTGTCAAACGATAAGTGATGCTAGATATTTCACTTACATTTATGGATAATTTGTTGATATGACTATTTCAAAATTGCATAAAACTCTTAGAAATCTTATATATCACCAATCATAATTCTGGTCATTATGTTACATGACATAAAAATAACCAAATTTCCTTGTCAATTGCTGATTATAATGAAATTCTGTCAGAATTTCTCTTGTCATTCATAGTTTTTATTCTTCTCTGAAAGCATTTGCAGTCAGATTCATGGAACAGACTCCAACAAGTACTCTTAAATATGTGTTATAATAACTTTAAGATCAAGGGACTAAGTAAAAATTTTCAGAACTCTAATGAAGACACCTATGAATTCATGACACTACTAATCAAGATCAAGCAGACCAAAAATTTTTTTAAGTGAGGTTTAGTAAGTGATGAAGACCATGTTTTTATGACTTTTATTTGAAACATTGTTGGTTATTTACTTCAATGTTTTGTTTTTCAGATTTAAAGAAACTTTTTCTTGTCTATAGTTTACAGCAACTTGGTAAAGTATGCTTTTGTGAAGAAATGTGGAAGCATTTACTTGTTCTCCTGACTTAATCGCTCCAAAATTTGGAGACTATTCATGAGTACTCTTATGACAATATGGTTATTTGCATAAATTCAGTAAAAATATGGTCTCTCTTTATAAAAGGATACAACCGGAAACATTAGTTATATGATCAGGCTTTGAATGGAATATTATATTTGAGAATATGCATAGAATGCCTGGTTTCAAGAGTTCCCAATCTTACAGTGAGTAAAAATTCTCACTTCTTGGCAGGCCGGGAACCTCAAAACTGTAGGTGAAATCTGAAGTCTGCCTTGGTTTGGTTTCCTAGCCTCAAGAGGTTTTAAAATCTGAGATTACTGTGTTTAGAGAGAAAAAGATTAAATTTCTAAAGAAAAGCTATAATATTAATATAACAGGCTTGTTATCAGATTGTAGCCACCTACTATTAGATTATAATCCCGTGCATTTTTAAAAAATTTTTGTTATCTACCTATGGACTAGACTTGATCCTGAATTCTTCTATATTCCTTCTCTTCCACTGAATTACTAAAACTGGGAACAACTCCTGTTCCCAAAGCCCTATAGACTGCAGCTAGATGAATTTTAAGGGACAAGTCTTGTGCCTGATGTGGGTCACACAGAAGATGCATCAAATCACCTCATGCCATAATCAAGACATTCCACTACAGAGAGAGGAGCTGATGGCTTCATGCTATAGATAGCTTTTCCCAAGACACTGGACTAAGATCCCATTTCATAGTGAAACTCTTACTCCTCTTAATGCCTAGCTTTTTCACTTGGCAGGATAATGACATAATTGAAATTCCACAATCAGTAGCTTCTGCCAACTTGACAAAACCTGACCTAAGAGAGCCTTTAGTCCACCTACTGGGTGACTCTGGCAACATCCCTAATACAACTGTTGCTCACTCTCTGCTTTAATTCAATATTTAATTCAATATTATCGATTGGTTAAATAAGGAAATATCTGTGCTATTGCTAATACTACATGCTGTCCCTGGATAAATCCCTCTGAGAAAGTTGAAACTCATATTTACACAATAAGAAAGCAGGCCACGTGGTCACAAGTCTTATCTAATTTCCTATGGTCATTTGATTTATTCATTTGGTTGCCTTTAAGCCTGAGTTCATGTGTCAAAACAATTATGCAAACTAGGATTGTCATACTACTATTAATTTTATTTTATATTTTCCTTCTTAAACCTTCTACTTGTTACTTGTTAATTTTGGAGAAGTACAACTCCTAACAGAATAATGCTGGCCCAGCACTTTGAGATGATAACAAACACCTACAGAGCAGACAAAATCTAACTTAACAATGTACTCTAGGTAGATTTAGCCTGAAATCCACTTCCTCAAAATCTCCCTTATTTGGCT
>CAUYSK010111203.1:0-14675 GCA_963575035.1 Avahi laniger
GGCCCTGGGAGATCACGGATCCCCTATCTTCAGCGTTTGAGAACGAGAGACAGGAATTTTTAGTTCAAGGGATGATGAAAGATTTTTTTTTATTATTTCAGCATATTATGGGGGTACAGATGTTTAGGTTACATATGTTGCCCTTGCCCCCCCTACCCCCCAAGTCCGAGTTTCAAATATGTCCATCCTTCGGGTGGTGCACATTGCACTCTTTGTGTATGCATATACCCGACCCCTCCTCCCTCCTCTCCCCTCCCCCCTCCTCTCCCCTCCCCCTCCCCCTGCCCAACATCCAATGTTTTCTGTGCTGTCTATATTGCGTTTGTTTCGCTACGTTTTTTTTCCCTATAAGAATAGCAATAACAAGTTTAGGCAGCGAGTTAGTAAGGAAATGTGGAATTGGGATGCTGTGTCTCGCTGGGCAGCTGGGCTGCAGGGGAGAGGAACCTCCAGAACTGACCAGGAGACCTGCCCAGGCTGAGACACCCACCTGCAGAAGGAACAAGGAGAACTGCAGGCAGCAACTTGAGTTCCCCTTTCCAATCAGCGTTTGTATCTTATCCTTGTCTGGTTGGTCAGCAAAACACACTATAATGTTAAAAGGAAGCAGGCAACTTTGTCTTGATGTGAATTTAAAGTGGACACTTTAAATATTTTCCCAAGATACATGATGTTTGCTAAGTTTTTGGTATTCCTTTATCAGATGATGGAAATTATATATCCACTCCTTCTTTGCTAAGAGTTTTGACAGCGAATGAAGATTGGATTGTATCAAGGGCTTTTTCTACATCTGAGATGATTATATCATGTTTTTAATATGCCTATTACTTTCCTTTTTTTCCTGAAATATATTGTATAATATTTCAGGCATACAAATAACTATAAAAATATGTGTGGTCACCACTCAGTTTAAGAAATAAAAATTTACTATTAGAGTTGAAATTAGAATTTACTATATACCTCTACTTTATTGAATCTTCCTCTTTCTCAAAGACAATTGCTCCATCATTTTGAGGCTTACCATTTCTTAACATTTTTACTAATTAGGATATATGCACCTATATGATACAAACACACACACACACACACACACACACACACACACACACAGCCCTAAGTAATCTGTGATATTGGTTTGCATGTGTTTATGCATTTTAGGAGCATCGTGCTGTATTTATTCCTCTTGCTGTTTTCACTCAACATTATATCTGTAAAGTCTATTCACTCATTCAGTCATTGATTTTCACTGCTTTATAGAAAGCCATTAAAAATATACAACACAATCTATAATTCATTCTCATGGTGTTCAACATTAAAGTGTTTCCATTTTCTTTTAATGTAAACATTGCTGTTTAAAACAATTTTTTTTATGTTTCTTTATATACTTGAGTCTCAGTTTCGCTGGGAATATATAGACATGGAAGTACTGAATCCTAAGATATATGTATTTTATTCTATTGAATTTTACTAAAAATTTCTCCAAAATGGTTTTAACAAGTCATCCTTCAACCAAAGTTTATAGTTTTAATGTTGTTCTACATACTCTATGACAAGAGATAAAGAAGGTTTTTTTCCAAACTGATGACTATTTATTTTGGTTTTCCCTTACATTTCCCAATTTTCCAGTGAGAATATTTTTGTTTGTTAATTAGCCATTTACTGTCTTCTTCTTCCAATTTACCCATTCATATTTATGTTGATCATCAGATTGCTTGTCTTTCATTTTTTTTTTTTTTTTTGAAACAGAGTCTTGCTCTGTTGCCCAGGCTACAGTGCTGTGCCATCAGCCTAGCTCACAGCAATCTCAAACTCCTGAGCTCAAGCAATCCTCCTGCCCCAGCCTCCCGAGTAGCTGGAACTACAGGCTTGTGCCACCATGACCAGCTAATTTTTTCTATTTTTAGTTGTTGGTTAATTTCTTTTTATTTTTAGTAGTAATGGGGTCTCACTCTTGCTCAGGTTGGTCTCGACCTCCTGAACTCAAGTGATCCTCCTGTCTCGGTCTCCCAGAGTGCTACAATTACAGGTGTGAGCCACCGTGCCTGGCCTGTCCTTCATTCTTTATTTTTAAGTTACTTATGTGTTCTGCATACCAATCCTTTGTTGTATATATGCATTAAAATATTTTTCCCTTTTTTAGTTTGTATTTTTCTAAATTTGTAGGGTCTTCCATAATATAGAAATTTAAAATTTTGCTACATTATTTTTTTGTTTAAGAAAACATTGACATCTTAAATGATAAAGACATTCTCATGTATCTTTCATGCATTTTTTTAAAGTTTCATTTTTTCATTTTACATTAGAGCTTTAATACACCTGGAATTTGGTGTGTTTGTAAATGTATTTTTGTGTATATGTATGTGTGTGTCAGAGTGGGGAGGTAGGTCTTGTCAAATGAATCACCCTGTCACCTTCTCCTTCATTCTGAGTGTTCAGCAACACTTCTCTGGGGTTTCACGATGTTCGTGCTGAGAAAAGCTATCCACGGATAGGCATCTGCCTGCAATTTACAATCCTTTCCCTGAAAGCAGCATGCTTGTGGGTTGCTTCTAGTCCACCATCTTCTTCCTCCCATCTGGATCATGTGATTTTATCCATTCTGCAAATAATTATCTTTTGATTGAAGAGTTATTTCATTTAGAAGATTGAAGGGATCTGTGGGGAGACATCTACACATGGGGAAGATTAGGAGGATAGAGTGCTGGGGTGTCATGCTTACTCTGCACACACTGTGGTTGAGTTATGAGGGGGATTCCTCCACCACCACAGGCCTGTCTGGACTGACCGGGGAGCTGCCTAGAGCCTGTTCACAGTCATTGAACTGGAGAACAGGCACAGTAAAGATCTTGTGGCTGTGGATCCTGGGTTTCTGCAGCCAATGCCATCCTGAGCTCTCAGGTGCAAGAAATCAGGTCTGCATGGGCCTCAGCTTTGCAGCAGTGGCCTTCACATTGCCCCCAAAGGGCTGAAGAAGGAGCAAACAGAATGGGTGCTCCCCTGAGCTGTACCCTGTGACTGGAGGCCAGGTGCTCCTCCCATGCAGAGTAGTGGGATCTGAGCAGAGTTGCCTCGGGCCCTACAAGGTCTACCTGGGAAGCTTTGGGTGACTCAGCAGGATCTGGGAAGGTGAGGGGAACTCCATGGTCCCTGGGCCACTGGAACCGACTCCCACCTGTACAACTTGGCATCCATGGTCCCTGAGGCAGTGGAATAGCCCGCCACCTGTGTAGCCCTAATTCTGTGCCCCAGGTTGGAACAACTCATTGCCTGCATGGCCTTGCTTCTGTGGGCCCCAACTGTGGCTGTGAGACTCTGTTGCTGGAGTCTAGAGCCCCACACCTGTGGCTCCAGAGCTCCCACCAAGCCCATGACACCACACCTAAAAAGTCAGTACTATACCTGGACCCCAAGACCCCACCCCTGAGTCTCCACCACTACCGTTCGGCTGGTGGAACTGACCCAAGGTCCAATGCCCTGCCAGAGACTTACCAACCTCAAGCCACCATTTCCACCTGGACCTGGTTCAAGCAAACACCCACAGCCCACACACCCACAACCACTGCCTAGATAGCCTCACCCAGCTGCCATTGTCACCTTTGAAGAAAGACCCCGGGACGAACAATCTTCACAATGTCAGCATCCATGGATGGGGTCTCACTCAACCCCCACCTTGAACTTACTGCAAAGATCTGGGGAACAACCAACCACTACACACAAAGATCATCTAATACTGGCTTGAACTGTAGCAATCACAGGTGAACAGGAAAAAAGTGAACAGCTACACTACAGGCTTTTATTGCACATGCCCCTCTCCTGCCAAATCAAGATTTTAAACTAGGAAAAACGCCATCTAGAGTCCTCACCTTTTTCTAATTAAGCAGGAGCATTCCCAGCAAAGGATAAGAGGTGTCCTGCAAACCTATCAGCCCTGAGCTGAGAAAAGAGTATTAAAATGAGAAGAAACCAGCAAAAGAACCCTGGCAACATTAAAAAACAAACAGTTCAACACCCCCAAGGGATCACAATGGAACCACAGTAGTGGACTCCAACCATAAGGAAATTGCCAAAATGACATGAATGGAATTCAGAATATGGATAGCAAATATGATGAATGAAACTGAAGAGAAAGTTTTAAAGCAACAAAAAGAGGCCCCCAAAATTTCAGGAAATCAATGAAAAAAAAAAGAAAAAGAAAAAATCACTAAAGTGCTAGACAAAATAAGAAAGGATATAATAGAACCTTAAAAGATGGGAGAGTCATTTAGGGCATTTCAAAAACAGCAGAAAGCTTCAACAACAGACTAAACCAAGGAGAAGAAAGAACCTCAGAGCTTAAAGATAAGGCTCTGGAGCTAACCCAGTCATCCAAAGAGGCAAAGAAGAGAATAAAAAGGACTGAGGAATCACTTAGGGAAATATGGGTTTATGCGAAGTGAACTAACATAGTAATTATAGGTATCCCTGAGGGAGAAGAAAAAGAGCTAAAAACATGGAAAATCTATTTGAGGGAATTATTGAGACAAGGATGCCCATTGTCACCACTTCTATTCAATAAAGTACTGGAAGTCCTAGCCAGAGCAATCAGGCAAAAGAAAGAAAGAAAGGGTATCCAAAACAGGAAAAAGTAAGTCAAACTATCAATGTTTGCTGATGATATGATCTTTTATCTAGAAAACCCAAATACTCTACCAAAAGAATCCTAGAATTAATAAATAAATTCAGCAGAGCCTTAGTTTACAAAATCCATGTACACAGATCGGTAGCATTTCCATATGCCAATTACAGTCAAGATAAGAGTCAAATCAAAGACTCATTACCATTCACAATAGCTACAAAGGAAATAAAATACGAAGAAATGTACTTAACCAAGGAGGCAAAAAGATCTCTAGATGGAGAACTGTGAAACACTGAGGAAAGAAATTGCAAATGATGCAAACAAATGGAAAAACATATCATGCTCATGGATTGGTAGAATGAACATTGATAAAATTTCTATACTGCCCAAAATGATTTACAGATTCAATGCAATCCCCATCAAAATACCAACATCATATTTAACAGACTAGAAAAAAAATTCTATCCTTCATGTGGAACCAGAAAAGAGCCCAAATAACCAATCTTAAGCAAAATGAATAAATCTGGAGGCATCACATCACCAGACTTCACACTATACTACGAGGCTATAGTAACCAAAACAGCATGGGATTGGTACAAAAATATAGACGTAGACCAATGGAACAGAACAGAGAACCCAAATGTGAAACCATCTGCCTACAACCAACTGATCTTCAACAAAGCAGACAAGAATATACACTGGGGAAAAGAAGGTGTATTCAATAAATGGTGCTGGGAAAATTGGATAGCCACAGGCAGAAGAATGAAAGAGGACTGCTATCTCTCAACACTTACAAAAATTGATTGAAGATGGATAAAAGACCTAAAGCATGAAACCATAAAAATTCTAAAAGAAAATGTAACAAAAACTCTTCTAGATAATGTCCTATGACTAAGACCCCAAAGACAATTACAGCAATAACAAAAATAAATAAATGGGACTTGACTAAATTAAAAAGTTTCTGCACAGCAAAGGAAATAATTGATAGAGCAAATAGACAACCTACAGAGTGGGAGAAAATATTTGAAAACTATATATCCAATAAAGGGCTAATGTCCAGAATCTACAAAGAACTCAAACAAATCAGCAAGAAAAAAATAAACATCCCTATTAAAGTGTAGGCAAAAGACATGAACAGAAGCTTTTCAAAAGAAGATAGATAAATGGCCAACAAATATATAAAAAAATGCTCAATGTCACTAATCATCAAGAAAATGGAAATTAAAAACACAATGAGATATCACCTTACCCCTGTGAAAATGGTTCTCATTAAAAAATCCAAAAACAATAGATACTGGTGTGGATGCAGAGAGATAGGAATGCTTACCCACTCTTAGTGGGACTGCAAATTAGTACAACCTCTATGGATATTGTAAGAATAAAAGAATAAAATACTTAGGAGTTAACCAAAGAGTTGAAAAACTCGTATAACAAAAATATAAAACATTGTTGAAGGAAATTAAAGACATAAATTAAATGGAAACACATCCCATTTTCATGGATTGGAAGATTTAATATTGTTAAAATGTCAATATTACCCAAATGATCTACAGATTCATTTCAATCCCTATGACTTTATTTTCAGAAATAGAAAGCCCAACTTAAAGTTCAAGCAGAATCTCAAGAGACCCCAAATAGCCAAGATAATTTTGAAAAAGAAGAACAAAGATGGAGGACTCACATTTCCTGATTTCCAAATATACTATGAAGCTACAGTAATCAAAGCAGATAATCAAATGATTTTTGACAAGGATGCCAAGACCAATCAGTGGGGAAGGACAGTGTTTTCAACAAATGGTGCTGGGAAAATTGAATAGCCACATGCAAAGGAAAGATGAATAGACAAATTGGACTTCGTGAAAATTGAAAAAAAAATGTACATCAACAGTTAAAAGGCAACCCACAGAATGAGAGACAATATTTGCAAATTATATCTCTGATGAGGGATTATTATCCAGAATATATGGAAAACTCCTAAAACTCAACAACAGAAAACAAATAACCTGATTCAAAAATGGGCAAAGGACTTGAATGGACATTTATCCAAAGAAAATACACAAGTAAAAAATAAACAAATCAAAAGATGCTCAACATCATTAATCATTAGGAAAATGCAAATCAAAACTACAATGAGATGTCACTTTATATCCATTAGGATGGCTACTATCAAAAAACCGAAAAAATAAGTGTTGGTGAGGATATGCAGAAACTGGAATCCTGTGCACTGTTAATAGGAATCTAAAATGGTACAGTTGCTGTGGAAAACAGTATGGCAGTTCCCTCACAAATTAAAAATAGTGTTACCATATGATACATCAATTTCATTTCTGGATATTTACCCAAAAGAATTGAAAGCAGAATCTTGAAATTTGTATATCCATGTTCATAGCAGCATTATTCACAATAGCTAAAACATGGAAGCAACTCAAGTGTCCAACCATGGGTGAAGAGGTATGTAAAATGCAGTATTTACATACAATGAAATGTTACTCGGCCTTAGAAGGGAAGGAAATTCTGATCTATACTACAACATGGATGAACACTTAGAACATTAGGCTACATGAAATAAGCCAGTCACAAAAAAGGCAAATACTGTATGTTTCCACTAATACAAGATACTTAGAGTAGTCAAAATCATAAAGACACAAAATAGAATGTTTACAGGGCATGGGGCAGAGGGGAATGGGGAGTTATTGTTTAAAGGTATAGGGCTTCAGTTTTATAAGATGAAAAGAGTTATAGAAATGGATGGCGGTGATGATGGCACAAACTTATGATTGTTTTATAATAATATCACTGAACTGTACATTTAAAAGTGGCTAAGATGGTAAATCTTGTGTGTATTTTACCACAATAATAAACATTGCAGGGGGGTTGGGTGGGCAAAACGCATGCACAGGCCTCCTGCTAGGGAGGCACAGGTGAATCCAGAGGAATTTCAAATGGACCAGAGCTTGTAGAATTCTCTCCTTGGGGAGACTCTGGAAAAATCTTATTATTATATTTTTAAAATCTGGAACCAAGGCTCACGAGCCAGTGAACAGGAATTCTATTTGTATTCCCAACAGTGCTTAGCCCACTGTCTTGCTCATAATGGTAAGTCAGTAGCTACTTATTGATTAAAGATATATCTTTTTGCTCTGCAAACTAGAAGAATGAATTGCAATTCTGGCATCGTGGAGAAACTACAAGGATATGCTGTAAACCACTGAGCCTCTAGTCTGGGAAAGAAAATAGCAATTAAACTAGAGGGGCTATTTGGAAACAATAACTATTTAAATTATTTCGGCTGAGGATCAGCTGGATCAATGCCAAATGGACCGGAGTTCTAGTTATCATGAGGAGAACTGTGGGCTGAATTCCAGCATGAGAAGAAATGAGGTTGTTTTGAAAAAAACATGGAAAACTAAACAAGTTGGTAGCTAAAACACAAGCAAAATATGCTGCTTTTGCTACATAAGAGGTTTTGCTGAGAATTTTTGTTTTGGTTTTTAAGATTCCTATTCACATAATAAACATTCATGTTTATTTTGAGTCGTATGGATAACATGGGGAGTGTTTATTTGGTAGTCAAGTTATATGGCTGAATACAAGACATCTCTATAAAATCCGAATGCCCAGTTTAGCATTTTCCATAGACAATTAACATTCTTAGTTGTGACATTTAAATTTTATGAATACCAAAACTGCAAGGTTTCCTGCAGATAGGAGAATTCAATTGTATGGTGGATATTATAGATCTCTAACAGGTGATTATTTATTCTCCCTTTGAAACTTTCAAAAATTCCTTAATCACCATGTGTGAGTTCCATGTACTCGCCCATAGGACTTTCTCAATAGTGAGATTACATCTTTGGAGCACAAAAACCAATGCAAAAACTACAGAATGAGAAAGCCAAAAATCAAATGGAAAAATAGTAATAAGAAAAATATTAAGAATTCCACTTTAAAAGCAAAACAATGATTCTATTTAATCAAATATAACTTTCAAGTCATTATCTCTTCCTTGAACTATTGCAATAGTCTTTTTTACTGGTCTATCTGCTTCCAGTTTCCATGCATTCCAACGTCTCATACGCTACTCACATATTATCTTTCTGAAGTTCAACTCTGATCATGTCATTCCTCAGCTCATAAACTTTCAACGACTCTTCATTCTCTGAACAATGAAGTACAAACTTCAGTCTGGCATTCAATCCCCACACTAGCTTTCCAGCTCTGTCTTTCATTTTATGACTCTTTTAGTCCAATCAGCTGAAACCACCCTTGTTTTATGTGTATACTCTGCATATCCCTACTTCCAAGTACTCAGTCCGCTTGTTTCCAACAGTGGAAGTTTCTGTATACTTAAGTCCTACCCAACTTTACAAGCCTAGTTCACATACCACCTGTTATGGACTGAATTGTACCTCTCTAAATTTCGTATCTTGAAGAGCTGACTTCCAGTGTGACTGTATTTCAAGATAGGGGCCCTTAGAGACATAATTAAAGTTTAGTGAGATCATAGGGTGGGGCTGTAATCCAACAGAACTGCTGTCCTTATATGAAAAAGAAGAGAGACCACAAATCTTTTTGCATGCACACAGAGGAGAGGCTTTGTAAGGACACAGCAAGAAAGTGGCCACCTACAAGCCAGGAAGAGAGGCCTCAGCAGAAACCAGGCCTGACTGCACCCTGATCTTTCACTTCCCAGCCTCCAACACTGTGAGAAAAGAAATCTCTGTTGTTTAAGCCACCCAGTCTGTGGTAGTTTGTTATAGCATCCAAAAAAAACAAATATACCTCCTCCTCCTCCTCAAGTCTTCCCTGATCATCACGATTTCCCCTTCCTCTATTCTCATGGCATTTTATTTATATCTATATAGCAGCACTTATCACTTCCCAGGATTGATTACAGGAATTTAGTGTATCATTTAATATTAGGCTCAGCCTAAATAAGACAAATCTTCATTGTTAGCTAATGTAAAAGCAGTTGGAATGTGTGCAGTTTAGGTGTAGTATTTGGACTCCTTGCTCAAAAGGAGCCAGTCTTGTTCTATCTTTTACCTGGCCTAGCACTTGCATCCAGAAGGTCACCTGATTGTTCAAGCTGGCCGATAAAGATCAAGTCACATGTGTTCCGGGAAACAGGAAGGAGGAAGTGAGAAGGGAAGGGGGTAAAAGGACCCACCTTTCCACTGAGTTACCTCCTCTTAGAAGGCCTTTTCAGAAATCCCAAACAACACTTCTGCTTTCATTTCACTAACCAGAATCTGCATATATGTAACACCTAATTGCAAGCGGTATGTAGCCATTTGGTTGGATGCTAAAAAGAGATATTGGTAAATAGCAGTTTCTTCCATGTTCATGTTATTTTCTTAATCAATTCTAGAAGACTATTAAGTTCCTTAAGAGCATGTTAATTATATCTGTGCATCTTGAATAGTATGTAGCACTGAGTTTTTCACATACAGGATACCCAAAAACATTTATCAAATAAACTGATCAGAGTTAATGCACTTGAACTACACATGACAGCCACATGGATAGAGCTTTCCCATTTCCTGCTACCTACCCAGCTTTGTGGGCATCCTAAGTATCTTCTGATAGTAGCACTGTTATTATGCTATAAGGTTGTATTTTATGTTGAATTTTCTAAACATTAGGGTTTTCACTCATTGCTTGTGAGGGTAAAATAGTCTATTTGTTTAAACTTTTCCACAGGCAGCAAATTCTTGTTGTGGGTAGTACCTTTTATTCCCTCAACCTCACAAAAGATCAGAAGACCAGAATATTTTTTTAAACGAAGAAAATAATTTGGATGTATTTCCAGGAGAAAAAATACTAATACATTTCTATTATAAATTCGATGAATTTTGCACCATCAGACAATCAGCCCTCCATTTTCTCCCAGGGACCGTGGTGACATGGAGTGGGCATGATGCCATTTTTTTTTCTTTTTAATGGCTTAAGAATCTACCCTCTACTTTTGGGATGACGGTGAGTGTAGAGTACTTGCATTGCTCTTTAAATTTTCTTCTATAAACTCTTCTCCTGCTTTTCCTTTTTCTTTTCTTCACTCTGCTCCATCCTACTCTAAACCAGCATTTCAAAATCATACAGCATGATGAAGGATATAGGAAATTGGCATTGGTGATGTGGTGGAGTTATGGGGGAGTTGATTTCCACTCTCTCAGTCCTTGCTTCTATGTCCCAGCTTGCAGAGGTACAGGGGACCTACAATTGCAGACAGCAGAGGTGAAATTCAGAAATGGAATTAGGTGACTATTGTTTGCTACTTCCTTTCCTTCAGGTTCATAGTTGGACTGAGCCAGTGGAAGGTTAGTTAAATTGTTATCCCAACAGGCAAATATTAGGGCTCCCTTTAGATTCTTCTAACTCTCAATCCTCAATCTATTGGACTTTCTCTACTAAAGGCACCCCTGAAACACAACACAATCTATCTGGCCTTGCTCTGAACTCCACTGTGCCTTTCTCCTCTGAGCATAATTGACACAGAAGTATTCATACCTAGCAAGGGATCTTTGCCAGGTCTAGCAGAAACACCTAGAGAAATGGAGGCATATCAGTTTGTTTATCTTAGTTCCTCCTTTCTCCAACATATCCAATCAGGTCTATGGCAAATAACAGATGTTGTTAATAGCATAGTAAGAGCCACTATTATGCCCATTTTCCCAAGAGTGCAACTGAAGGATTTTCTGTGAATATGGTAACAAGTGACAAATTGTTCACGTCTATTTTCATGAAATGTTTTGACTGCTGAAGTTGTTCTATAGCAGTTCATTAAAGGACTCATAAAATATGTAAGTTTACATTTTATAAAAAGATCATCAGGAATTTCTTGGCTGTTAGTATTCCTTGTATTAAGCATCTGTTTTCTATTTTCTAAAAGCTTGCAGCAGTGGTTGTCCAATTGTGTATTAAAAATAGTTGATTTAAGCTGGATGAAAACGCTGTAATTTCTTATTAAAGATTAGTAACCCACCAATGAAGCTTCCTTAGAAGGCAACCAACAATGTGTATGTAGCACATCTGGTTTCAGAATATTAAAAAATGATAAACACTCACCGATACAATCCATCTGTTCTGTCTACATAATTGCCTTATTTTTAAAACTAGGACATGCACTGAGCTTGACATTACACAAAGCTGAAGAATTTTGCTTCTCAATATCTGGGCAGTAATGAATAATCGAGGTCAATTTTGGAGGAATGTCGTGTTTATTATTGCATATGTAGGTACTCTGGAAAACTGGTTAAAGCCTAATTCCAACATAAAGTAGGTTGTCCTTGACTTGAAATTGTGAGTAAAACCAACCTGGATAGAATATAAAAAATCAGAGGCTAATATTTTTAATTGACCAGTGTCAAGAGATCAATAAAAACTAATTTAACACTGTTAATAGCAGCTAGCATTGATTGAATAGTGCTTAATTTGTGCCAGGCACTATGCCAAGCACTTTACATGCATTATCTCATTTAGTCCTCATAACAGCCTCTACTAATCCCATTTTTGAAAAGAAAATCGAAGCTCAGATAGTTAGGTAGTTTATGCAAGACCACACAGCTAGTATGTGATGAAGCCATGGTTCGTATTTGAGCAGTGCGACCTCAGTACCCTTTCTTTTTATGTTCTCAGTGATATGACACACAAAATACCTTTTGAAATAATTCCAGTCTTCTTAGCATTAACAGTTCTTTCCTAAAAGCCATCTCTCTCAAATATTAAGAACTGCTTCTCTCCGACATGCACCTCATCCCTAAATTCATTGCATGATAACATGAGTAATGATAATGGTAATACCACTTGCTACTGCTTTCTGTGTTTTAGAAATTTTTCTAAGCTCTTTACAAATTAAGTCATTTAATCCTCATAACCCTACAAGATAAGCACAACTATTACATCCTCCCCCCTTTTCATAGGAGAAAAATGAGGCATCAGAGTTAAATAAGTTGCTCAGGTCACACAAGTAGGAAGTGAAGGTCCTGAGATTTGAACTCAGGAACTCCGGCTGCAAATCTATACCTGAAATCATTTAATATGTACCACCCATTTTCCAGGAGCCATGCTAAGTGGTAGATATACAACAATAAATAAAACATGGTCAGTTTTTTCCAATTAGTATAATGTTTTCGAGGTATATTCATGTTGTGGCACATATCAAAACTTCAGTCATTTTTATGGCTGAATAACATTGCATTGTATGGATATACCACATTTTGTTTATCCATACAAGTGCTCATCTATTGATGAACACTTAAGCTGTTTTCATCTTTTCAGCTATTGTGAATAATGCTGATATGAACAATGGTATATAAGTATCTGTTTGAGTCCCTGTTTTCAATTCTTTTTGGTATATACCTGGGAGTGGAATTGCTGTGTCATATAGTTAAAATGGTAAATTTTATGTTTTTATATATATATATATATTTAAGACAACAGAATAATAGTAAAAAGAAAAAAAAAAACCATGGTCCATGTCTTTGGGGGACTCACATTATAGCACAAGATGACAGAAATTTAGTCCAGTAATTAAAATATGATATGCGCTGTATTGATAGTGTGTGCAAGGTGCTAGGAGAACTAGAATATGTTTGGTATTGCTTAATGTGGGATGTAGGGATTTAGGAAAGACTTCAAAAATGATATTTAGGCAAATTCTTAAATGATGAGGAGATAGTCTTAAGGATGAAGGTGGTGGCCAATAGGATTGGGGGCCAAGATGGGCAGGAGGGTGGAGAAATTATTTCCAGCAGAGGAAATTCATGAACAAAGACTTGAAAATGTGTCAAAGTCCAAGTGTGATGATTAATTTTACGTGTCAACTTGACGGGCCACAGGGTGCCCAGATATTTGGTCAAATATTATTCTAGTTATGTCTGTAAGGGTATTTTAGATGCAATTAACATTTGAATTGATGGACTGTTCTCTAGGGAGGGTAAAGCAGATTGCCCTCCCTATTGTGGGTGGTCCTCATCCAATCAGTTGAAGACCTGAATAGAACAAAAATGCTGATCTTACTGCAAGAAAAAACTCCTCTTGCTTGATCTGGAACATCAGTCTTTTTCTGCCTTCAAACTCGAACTGAAACATTGGTTCTTCTTGGATCTTGAGCCTGCTGACCTTTAGACCGGCAATTACACCATCAGCTCTCGTGGGTCTCAGGCCTTTGTTCTTGAACTGGAATTAAACCATTGACTTTCCTGGGTCTCCAGCTTGCCAGCTGCATATCTTGGGCTTCTTAATCTTTGTAATCATGCCAACTCCTTATAATAAATCCTTTTCTCTCTCTGGTATATATGTACCCTGAAATATATTTTATATACATTGCATATATTATATGGATATATATTTGCACCCTGTTGGTTCTATTTCTCTAGAGAACACTGATGCACTGACACATTGTAATTTGTCATGGCTGTGTGTGAAGGCTGTGAGTAAAGAGGATGAGGTATGCTTTTCATAGTGTCTAGAGTTAGAAACTTTATACTTCCCTTTGACAATTCTTTCTTCTTTACCTATTATCTCGTTCCAAATTCTGTTGACTCATCTTCACAATGATATCTTAAATGTTGACTCCTTATTTGGCACCCAATGCCCTTTGGCATTTGACTTCATCTTAGCTTTCATCTCCCTCTTCACGTCTGTGCTTGATCCTTGGCTATGACTGGCATGTCCTATCACGTGCATTTCCCTCCTTTGGTCTGTTTGCTCCTGCTGCTTCCTTAGCTAGAGATGCCCTTTCCTCATCTCTGCCTGACTATATCAAATTCATGCCTAAGGGTTTATGAAGCAATGCTGGCTCATAAGGGTGGAGAGTTCTATCTGCTTTATTTGTTCACTGTTGTATCCTCAATATCTAGGATGTGAAATGGAACATATGAGAGAGATAAAGAGAAAGAAAGAAAGAAAGAAAGAAAGAAAGAAAGAAAGAAAGAAAGAAAGGAAGGAAGGAAGGAAGGAAGGAAGGAAGGAAGGAAGGAAGGAAGGAAGGAAGAAAGAAAGAAAGAAAGAAAGAAAGAAAGAAAGAAAGAAAGAAAGAAAGAAAGAAAGAAAGAAA
>CAUYSK010111204.1:0-10148 GCA_963575035.1 Avahi laniger
TCTTTGACATGATGAGCTGTTAAGCAGACAGAATTAAAAAAATACTGTCAAGCTGTGCCGCTTCAAACAGAAACACTTCAAACAGTGCACTGTTGTCAAAAGCTGAAAATAGACTGGCGTACTTGACTCCCATAAACTCTCGCCAACCAGCCTAGTGCAGTAATGGCACCAATCAGGCTGGGGAAGTTAGAACTAAACCATGAGCATAGCAGCTGACGATTTAGCCCTTATGGGTTACTAATGTTCTAATTGTGCCAGTTAATCTGGGAGGATTATTTCATTGAAATTTATTTTATTCTTTGTTATTTTTTTATTTTAAAATATTAAGGGGATGCAAATGTTTTAGTTTACATGGATTGCTTTTGCAATGCTTAAGTCCCAGCTATAGGTGTGCCCATCACCAAAATAGTTGTTCATTGTACCCATTAGGTAAGTTTTTGCCCCTCCCCTTTTCCCCCTCCCTCCTGGTTGATTTCCACTGAGTTTTACTTCCCTCTGTATCTCAAGAATGGAAAAACAAACACCAGGTGTATTACTATTCTTTGGTATTTTAAATAATTTCATTTTTAAAAATTAAATAAAAATATAAAAGATAAAAAAATGTATTAATAAAAATAAAAGAATTTGTTCCGTGAAATTTGGATTCAGTCAATTGGCCACACTTAAGGACCCAAAAGGCCACATGTGACCTTAAGGCCGCAGGTTCCCCCCCCCGGATTAATCCATTCATTTATGGATGGATTGAGCCCGTCCATCACCACTTTAAGAGGTGACTGGAGCCCTCAGGGTCCAGTCACCTCTTAAAGGCCCCACCTCTCAATACTGCTACATTGGGGATTAAGTTTCAACTTGAGTTTTGGAGGGACATTCAAACCATAGCAAGTGGGTCGTACGTAATCCAACAGAGATGGCGATATTCCATTGAACAGCCATGACCAATGCAGTGCATACATCAGCAATGGCAACTATGTCATAATGCTGCCCCTATGACAGGCATTATAAAATGCAACCTCCTGGATCATAAAATTGGCATTCCAATTTCAGAGATGTTAAATGTGAAAAGAAAAGTGTCTCAGTATTGCTGAAATATGGAAATTAAATTTTACAGAAATGTAGTAACAGAGATTTACAGATAAACTTCAACCTTAATTATAACCAAATTCTTTGCTGCCTAACTTCTAATTAGCATTGTTAACAGATACTGTATTAGTATCCATGTGAGTTTCGTATATTCTTTTTTATTCCCTGAAGGAAGTGTGAAATGCCCAAAACACCAGTGCTTTGTGAAGGCAGAAAAAGAAAGGCTTGTGTATTTTGCCTGCAAATAACTCAAATTGGTGTATGTATCGTCATCAGACAATGGTAGGTCTGTTTTGTTTATAGGTGAAACTGGGTCTGCTTTAATTTCTTTTCCTTAATTTGTGGGAAAGGAAAAAGATATCACTTTCTGAAATTCTGAAGTTCAGAGTCATTTGTAGAATTGTAGTGCCAAAGGATCTCAGAAAATGTCTAGTTCCAGAATGCTGGGTTCACAGATTGAACAACTAGTTCATGTAAGTCACATGTGACAAATGAGCTCTGCTTCAGTGTGTTATTCTTTGATGTTGAAGGAAAAAACACACCCAGGTTAAGCCACAAACTGGAGTTTTAATGAGGTAAAAAACTGTGCTTAGAAGAAGACATGGTTTTAAATGCCAGTCAGGTGTTCTTTATTAGATGTTACTCGTTCCCAAGAACAAACCCTCTCCTTTTCTCTACATTCTGCCTTCTATCAGTCACACCTATCTCTTTTCATTTCATTTTGCTTTGCTTTGTTTTTGTCCCTTGTTGGGTCAAGGTTTGTGTGTTTTGTAGAAGTAACGAATGTCTGGACTTCCCATTCTTCAGGGCTCTGGGGTGAGTTCCGTCTACAGATGTTTATGAGCGGTGACAATCCCTGTTGGGGGATGTTGTAGCACTACTTTTCCTGGAGAACCGGCTTTGCTGAATGATGCCAGCTGATGGGGAAGCCCAGGAATTTGCTTTCACTTAGATCAGACATTTGAACCAATGGAAGAATGGCCCCCACTTTTTCCAGATCTTGTAAGCCCTTATGAGGCCCAACTTCTGCCAGCGCAATCCCAGAACTTTTTTTGCTTTCATCTGAGATGGCTAGGAGTTGGGGAGTGGAAGACAATTGTTTAAAAGGAGGCCCTTTGTTCATACTGGCTCTCAGATGTGTTTCACAGGAAAATTTCCATAGGAATTCTAGGAAGAGAAATAAATGGTTTAGCCAGAGAGCAACATTTGCTCTATTAAACATTCCGGTGGTTGGGTCTGTGGCCAGCAGGGCAGCCAAGCCCAAGGAATTCCAAGGAACACAGCCCTTTTTGTGAATCAGAGCCTCATGTCTGGCTACAATGCTAATTGTTTCACATCAGCAGCTTGGTATATTGTACTATGGGGGCTTCAATGATTTCTTTTGTCAGAAACAGGCTAACTCCTAAGTGCTTATTCAAAAAGGTTACAATTAGAAAGATGGTGGAACAGATCTTGAGAAAGTAAACACCGGCACCAATCTCCCTTTCATTATAAATCGCTTTCTCTTCCCTGCCTCTGTGGTTGTCATGTGCTAAATGCTTGTCATCTTCGTGGGGTTCTCTTTTCCTAGGGAAGAACATAGCCTATCCGTGGGTAGCAGATATCAGAATGCTGTAGTGTAAACAGCTGACATGGGAAACAGGCACCAAGTGGAGGCTGGTGGGGATTTGAACAAAGCCCAAACATGCCTGGGGTCAACTTGATTTACAGGAATCAACAGGACCTGGAAAAACCCCAAGCCATGAAGCTTTTGTTTGGAAAGTTTCACAGGATAAAGGCTAGCCAGATCTAAATAAAGCTTTTCCATCAGGGTTTCAAAACAAAACATTGAAAAAAAAACAGAGGGTGTCTCTATCTTTCCTTGCTACTGGCCAGGTTTTAAGTTCAGTGAAAGGACTAGTGAGCTGGATGTGGAAAAAGATACAATCAGTCTCTTGGAACAACTCAAGGATCTATCCCATCCTGAACACATAAGCACTGCAGAATTGGATTAGCTACAGCTAATTAGTTAATTTTTCCTGATGTTTTCATTGTGGTTTAATATTTGTAGGACTCGTACCATACACTGGGGCAATGTCAAATTGATACACAGAGCAATAGTGACTTAGCAATGCCACACTGGAAGCGTGCCTGTGCATCCTCTATTCTTAGATGCCATCTCTGGCACGGCCACCAAAGCAAGTTCAAGTCTCAGTTTCCTCCCCTGTGGAATGGTGATACAAAATATAACAAATTTACAGAAAGTCAAGAGGAAAACCATGAGTAAATGTAAACCGTAAAGGTTCTAGGACTTTGCACGGTGTCTATGCCTTAAACACCATGGCATCCCCCACACGTGGATTTACCTACAGTAGTCCTCCTTTATCTTTGGTTTCACCTTCTGTGGTTTCAACTACCCGTGATCACCCTTGGTTTAAAAATATTAAACTGAAAATTCCAGAAATAAACAATGCATAAGTTTTAAATTGCACGTCATTTTGAGTAGCATGCTGCAGTCTCACACCAACCCGCTCCATCCTGTAGAGGGTGTCCTCCATCCTGCAGGGGCTGTGATCATCCCTTTGTGCAGTATGTCCACTCTATATATGTTACCTGCCCGTTAGTCATTTAGTAGCCATCTTGGTTATCAAATGGAAAATACATTGTATATTTAGAGCTCAATAGTATCCACAGTTTCAGGTATTCATTGGGGGTCTTGGAATGTATCCCCCAAGGGTAAATGAGGACTACTGAATTCATGCATTCAATAATATTTACGAACCCAAAAAATACACAGTAGCTACTCCATTAGTGTTTGCTGAATGAAAATGTGTTTTATGGCAAAATATCATCATTATTCTTTTTTTATGTTAATAATGTTTTCTGAGTATTTTATTTTATTTTTATTTTTTTTTATTTCAGCATATTTTGGGGGTACAGATGTTTGGGTTACGTATGTCATCATTATTCTTTATAGCATGGGTTGGCAAACTACAGCCCATAGGCCTCTTTTTGTAAATAAAGTTTTATTGGAACATAGCCACAACCAGTATTGATGATGGCTACTTTTGAGCAACAACAACAGAGATGAGTAGTTGTGAGAGAGATTTTATGGCTTGCAAAGCCCCATATATTTACCATCTGGCCTTGATGTAGAAACTTTGCAGACCTCTGTTCTACAGCATTAACCTAAAAACATTAGGTGTACTCCCTCAAACTTTTCTATTTTTCTGTAAACAATGGATCCATGAATATTTCTAAAATAATATTTCTTAAAGTATGTTCCAGGGAATGCTTGCTGTATAAGCTGGTTTAGGAAGTTTAGAAAACAGAGATTTATAATGTATATTATGAAGTCTGACAGTTAAAAAAAATTGTACAATTTTGAATTTGTGTTTTCAAATTCATTTGACCCTATTATTCTTTTTTTTCCTTCTCATGTTTTATAGAAGGAAGTTGCCACAGAAACACCTTAGGAGATGTTGGTAAACAGAATTTATTTTGTACTCTAACTCCAGAAAATTAAAAGTGACTATCTAGTGCATAGTGTTGAAAAGAATCATGAGGTACTGCCAGGTACAGTGGAAAAGAATACAGAAATTAATTACCTAGATCAGCCATGGCCTATGTGCCAAGAATTTGCCAACCACTTGTTTAGACCTTACTCAAAGTACTTTACAATGATAGTCTATATGGGCTCTACATTGCTGCATAGGAAGGGTGACTTCAAGGATGCTTTTCTTGTGTGACTTACAAAGAAATTTCACAAAGAATTGCAGTGAAGGTAATTGTGTTATCCCCCAAGAGAACTGCTTAGAAGATGAGATTTAATTGGTTATATATGCAAACTTGATTCTGTACATCATTTTGCTTCTGGTATTCTCATTACATGTATATTACATCTTTTGTAGTTGTCTCATAGTAATTGGATATTTTTTTCCTTTTTTTCAGTCTTTTTTTTTCTTTACTCTTCAGCTTTGGAAGTTTCCACTGACATATTCCAATATGTTAAAGGTTTTAATTAAAAAAGTAGAAACATGCAAAGACAGATGGGTAATGTAAGCAGAGACATGGTTACTCTAAGAATCAAAAAAATGCTAGAGATGGAGAGCATTGTAACAGAAATGAAGAATACTTTTGATGGGCTCATTACTAGACTGAGCACAGCTAATGAAAGAATTTCTGAGCTTGAGGATATGTCAATAAAAACTTCCAAACCTGGCAAAATAGTTTCTCTTGAGAGCAGATCTTGTTAAGAACAGTATACTTTGGCATATTTCCAAATGGTTCCCCTTTCCCTTCCCCTACAGGAAGTCTCATGGATTTTTCTTCAGTCTTCATTGTGAGAATCTGGTTGAGACCCTGGAGGTAAAACTCACAAAAGTGTGAGGTCTCCCCATGAATAGACCCCTTTGAGTTTTTAACTCTCAGACTCATCCGCACCAAGGATTCAGCATCTCAGTTTAGGTTTTTCTACCCTTTTCCGCAGAGGTTCCTGCTCATGGCATTTTGCTCTGGTAAGTTGTTATTCTCTGTAACCACTTGTCTGTCTCTTCAATTTTGGAGACAGTAGTTTGTCCTGTGATCTCACTTCTAGGATGGATCTAAGAAGAGTTGTTGATTTTCGATTTGTTCAGCTTTTTATTTGTTGTTAGGATGGAGTGATGTCTTTCAGGTTCCTTACATGTCAGAATGGAAACTGGAAGTCTTCATTATTCTGTATACCTTTCTGAGCCCTAAAAACAAAGCAGATTTCTTATCAGATCTGTGCATCAGGGAAACATTATATATTTATTCTTTGAGGCGCCACCATTGGTCCAAACATACAGCAGCATAAGAAGAGAAGATAAAAGTACTAGGCATATCAATAAAAAGAATAATAGCTCTGTGTATCAGAAAACAACAAAACCGCAAAGCTATGATTGGGGGTCAATTCTGGGCCTTATTGGTCTGAAAGGCAGAAGCTTCTTGAAACTAGGGGATTGAGTGAGGTTTCTTTGGTCAAAAAAAGAATCTGGAAAGTTCTTTAGGGCTGTTACTTCTATGAAGTTTTGTACCCAGGAAAGAAAGAAACTGCAGAAACTCACAATCAAAAACTTAGGCAGGAGTTCTTCACCAAGATGATGGACTAGAAGCAGCCTGCACATGCTGCTCTCTAGGAGAGGATCGAAAATTGCAAGTAGATACTCACTTACAGATGGACCCTCTTGAAGAGTGCATTGTAAATCATCAGAGAACTGATGGGAGGAGGAAGGAGATGGGGACAGGGAGTTCCATTTGCCAAGATTGGAAGGTACCTGGGGAAGTGCCCTACACATGGGGAATTGATAAAGAGAGAGCCCCAGGGTCCCATGCTCCCCATGTGGACACTGTGACCTGAGCTGTGAGGGACCTCCCCTCAACCCACCATAGGACTCCGTGTTGATTGTGGAACTCCTTGGTGACTGTGTAGTGAAGTTGCATTGGAGAGCAGGCTCAGCAGGGACCTGCTGGCCTCTGTTCCTGGGTTGCCACAGCTGACACCACTGTGAGCTCCCATGTCTGGAGCTCCTGCTCTACACAGAGATTAGCTTCACTGAAGCTGCCCTAACATTACTCCTTGCCAGGCTAAGGAGGGAGCAGGGAGAGCAGATGCACTCCAAGTGTCTCCCCACCAGGGAGCAGGGAGAGCAGAGGCACTCCCCACCAGGGAACTCAAATGGAGCTTAAGAGGTCCCACAGTAGCAGCTCCAGCAGGACCTGTGTGAGGAGAGAGTCCCAGCCATCCAGCAGCCCAGCCCCCATGGCCCCATGTGCTAACCAGTGGAACAAGCCCCCCAGCTCCATGTACTGCTGCACCAAGGCTCATGCCACTTCAGACCCAGATGCTGGCCAAGATCATGCCACCTGACTCCATGGAGAGGGACTTGTGCAGCCCCCTGCCTAAGCTTCCAACAGCAGTCTGGGGACCAATACACTGATCCAGATGAATATCCTCCAGCATCAGCTTGACTATGACAACCAGAGGGGACTGAAACGATGCAGGAGAAGAGCTGTTGTGTTCCATGCTCTCAGTGCACCTGCCCCTTTCCGTCTAGGCCAGTCCTCTGGAGTAGGACACAAAAGTGTTATCTAGGGACCTCTCCTCCTTCTCACTAAGTAGGAGTGTTCCCAGAAAAGGTCAAGCGAGCTGCAAACCTATTAGCCTGAGCTGAAAGAAGAGGTTTAAAATGAAAAAAAATCAGCAAAAAAACTTCTGGAAACATGAAAAAACAAGCTAATTTAACACCCCCAAAGGATCACAATAGATCCATAGCAATGTACCACAACCAAAAGGAAATTATCGAAATGTCAGAAATGTAATTCAGAATATGGATGACAAGCAAGATGAATGGCAGTGAAGAGAAAGGTGAAAACCAACATAAAGAAGCCAAAAACATGTTTCAGGACTTGAATGAAAAAAATGAAAAACTTACTAAAGAGATAGACAACATAAGAAAGGATGTAACATAACTTAAAGAAATGAAAGAGTCATTTAGGGTATTAACCAATACAGCAGAAATCTTCAACAACAGGCTAGACCTAGCAGAAGAAATATTCTTGGAGCTTGAAGGCAAGGCTTTTAAATTAACCCAACCAGTCAAAGATGCAGGAGAAAGAATACAAAAGAATGAGCAATCACTTGGAGAAATATGAGACTATGTGCAAGGAGCCAACACACAAATTACAGGTATCCCAGAGGGGAAGAAAAAGAAGCAAAAAGTATGGAAAACTTATTTGAGGGGGGAGCAGGTAGAGCTAAATGAGGGGATTATTGAGGAAAACTTTCCTGATATCTCCAGAAATTCAGATATCTAGATACAAGATGGTCATTGAACACTGGGAAGATTCATAGCAAATAGGACATCTCCAAAACATACAGTCATCAACATGGCCAAGGTCAAAATGAAGGAGAAAATTCTACAAGCTGCAAGACAAAAGCAACAGCATCTAACCTAAAAAGGAAAACCCATCTGGTGAACAGTAGACTTCTCAGCAGAGACCTTACAAGCCAGAAGGCATTTGGGCTCCATTTTTAATCTTCTTAAACAGAACAACTGCAATCCAAGAATTTTCTATCCTGAAAAACTAAGTTTCACGAATGATAAAGAAATAAAGACTTTTCCAGGCAAGTAAACATTAAGGGAATTTGTCACTACTAGACCTAAACCCCAAATGCTCAAAAATGTGTTATAAATGCAACAGCACAATTGATACCCACCAGTTTAAAAACACCCAAAAGTTTCTCTTCACTGCCACTCACAGCTCTTATGAAAAATAGCACAAAGGGGAAAGCAAAACAATAAAGTATCATCCAACATGATGAACAGAACAGTATCTCTCATATCAAGAGTAACACTCAACATGAACAGTCTGAATGCCCACTTAAAATACACAGATTGGCTGGATAGATGAAAAAACACAACCCAACTATTTGCTGTCTCCAAGAAATGAACCTATACCACAAGGACTCACACAGACTCATGGTTAAGGGATGGAAAAAAATATTCCATTTCAATGGAAACCAGAAACAAGCAGGTGTAGCCATTCTCATAACAGATAAAACAGACTTTAAATCAACAATGGAAAAAAAAGATAAAGATGATCATTACATAATGGTAAAGGGACAAGAAGAAGACATGACAATCCTATATATATATATACACACACACACACACACACACACACACACACTTAATACAGGAGCTCCCAATTTCATAAAGCAAATTCTTCTAGATCTAAGCAAAGAAATAAACAGTAGCATCTTCATTTTTGGGGAATTCAACACTCCACTGGCAGAACTGGACAGATCATTGAAGCAGAAAATGAATAAAGAAACACTGGACTTAAAACAGGACTCTAGAGCAAATGAACCTAACAGACATTCAAAAACTACTAAATATACGTTTTTATCATCAGTACATGGGACATTCTCCAAGATTAATCATGTCTTAGGCAGCAAAACAAGTCTCAGCAAGTTAAAAAAATCAAAATCATACCATGTATTTTTTTCAGACCGTGGTGGAATAAAACTAGAAGTAATTCCAAGAGAAACACTCAATTCTACACAAAGCAATGGAAATTAAACAACCTGCTGCTGAATGATCCTGGGGTCAGTGATGAAATTGAGATGTAAATCAAAAGATTCCTTGAACTGAATGACAAAGGGAAACAAGCTTTCAAAATTTATGAGATACACAAAATGCAGTTTCGGGGGGAATGTTTATAGCCTTACTTGTCTACAACAATAAGACAGAAAGATCACAAATTAAACAACCTAATGTCACATCTTGAGGAACTAGAAAAAGAAAAAACCAAACTCAGAGCCAGCAGAAGAAAAGAAATAGCAAAGCTCAGAGCAGAATTAAATGAAATGGAAACCAAAAAAAAAAACCCAACCAAACAAACAAATAAAAAACCCACAAAAAACAAAGGATCAATGAAATAAGAATTCGGTTCTTTGAAAAGATAAACAAAAATCAATAAACCGCTAGCCAGATTAACCAAAATAGAAGTGAAACGACTCAAATAACCTCAATCAAAAATGAAAAAGGAGACATTACAACTGATACTGCAGAAATCAAAATATCAGTGAATACTACAAAAAACTTTATGCAAACAAAAAGCATAGAGAAAATGAATAAATTCTTGGAAACACACAACCTCCCAAGCCTGAATCAGGAAGAAACAGAAATCCTGAACAGACAAGTAATGAGCAGTGAGATGAAAGCAGTAATAAAAAAATATCCCAACAACAACAACAAAAAGTCCCAGACCAGATGAAGTCACAGCCCAATTCTACCAGACCTACAAAGAAGAACTGGTACCTATCCTACAGAAATTATTCCATAACATCAAGAAGGAGGGAATTCTCCCTAACTCATTCTATGAAGGCAGTATCACCCTGATATTAAAGCCAGGAAAGGACACAACAAAAAAAGAAAACTACAGACCAATATCCCTTATGGACATAGATGCAAAACTCCTCAACAAAATATTAATACTCACAAACTGAATTCAGTAGTACATCAAAAAGATAACCAAATGAGTTTCATCCCAGGGATGCAAGG